>CM064515.1:11563395-11640895 GCA_032716605.1 Paralithodes platypus | reverse complement strand
TATCGTCAAGTAGAGAGCTAAAGACTAGAAGTGTAATAACAGAAGCTGGTATCGTCAAGTAGAGAGCTAAAGACTAGAAGTGTAATAACAGAAACTGGTATCGTCAAGTAGAGAGCTAAAGACTAGAAGTGTAATAACAGAAACTGGTATCGTCAAGTAGAGAGCTAAAGACGAAGTGTAATAACAGAAACTGGTATCGTCAAGTAGAGAGCTAAAGACTAGAAGTGTAATAACAGAAACTGGTATCGTCAAGTAGAGAGCTAAAGAACTAGAAGTGTAATAACAGAAACTGGTATCGTCAAGTAGAGAGCTAAAGACTAGAAGTGTAATAACAGAAACTGGTATCGTCAAGTAGAGAGCTAAAGACTAGAAGTGTAATAACAGAAACTGGTATCGTCAAGTAGAGAGCTAAAGACTAGAAGTGTAATAACAGAAACTGGTATCGTCAAGTAGAGAGCTAAAGACTAGAAGTGTAATAACAGAAACTGGTATCGTCAAGTAGAGAGCTAAAGACTAGAAGTGTAATAACAGAAACTGGTATCGTCAAGTAGAGAGCTAAAGACTAGAAGTGTAATAACAGAAACTGGTATCGTCAAGTAGAGAGCTAAAGACTAGAAGTGTAATAACAGAAACTGGTATCGTCAAGTAGAGAGCTAAAGACTAGAAGTGTAATACAGAAACTGGTATCGTCAAGTAGAGAGCTAAAGACTAGAAGTGTAATAACAGAAACTGGTATCGTCAAGTAGAGAGCTAAAGACTAGAAGTGTAATAACAGAAACTGGTATCGTCAAGTAGAGAGCTAAAGACTAGAAGTGTAATAACAGAAACTGGTATTGTCAAGTAGAGAGCTAAAGACTAGAAGTGTAATAACAGAAACTGGTATCGTCAAGTAGAGAGCTAAAGACTAGAAGTGTAATAACAGAAACTGGTATCGTCAAGTAGAGAGCTAAAGACTAGAAGTGTAATAACAGAAACTGGTATCGTCAAGTAGAGAGCTAAAGACTAGAAGTGTAATAACAGAAACTGTATCGTCAAGTAGAGAGCTAAAGACTAGAAGTGTAATAACAGAAACTGGTATCGTCAAGTAGAGAGCTAAAGACTAGAAGTGTAATAACAGAAACTGGTATCGTCAAGTAGAGAGCTAAAGACTAGAAGTGTAATGACAGAAACTGGTATCGTCAAGTAGAGAGCTAAAGACTAGAAGTGTAATAACAGAAACTGGTATTGTCAAGTAGAGAGCTAAAGACTAGAAGTGTAATAACAGAAACTGGTATCGTCAAGTAGAGAGCTAAAGACTAGAAGTGTAATAACAGAAACTGGTGTCGTCAAGTAGAGAGCTAAAGAC
Source organism: Paralithodes platypus (assembly GCA_032716605.1). Taxonomy (NCBI): domain Eukaryota; kingdom Metazoa; phylum Arthropoda; class Malacostraca; order Decapoda; family Lithodidae; genus Paralithodes; species Paralithodes platypus. The sequence continues at coordinate 11,639,550 of CM064515.1, read as the reverse complement.
TAGAAGTGTAATAACAGAAACTGGTATCATCAAGTAGAGAGCTAAAGACTAGAAGTGTAATAACAGAAACTGGTATCGTCAAGTAGAGAGCTAAAGACTAGAAGTGTAATAACAGAAGCTGGTATCGTCAAGTAGAGAGCTAAAGACTAGAAGTGTAATAACAGAAACTGGTATCGTCAAGTAGAGAGCTAAAGACTAGAAGTGTAATAACAGAAACTGGTATCGTCAAGTAGAGAGCTAAAGACTAGAAGTGTAATAACAGAAACTGGTATCGTCAAGTAGAGAGCTAAAGACTAGAAGTGTAATAACAGAAACTGGTATCGTCAAGTAGAGAGCTAAAGACTAGAAGTGTAATAACAGAAATGTGATTAATTGATCATTACGATGCATAACTTATGTTTTATGAAATACTTGAAACAGAAAAGTGTGATCAGATAAAAAGTATATACGTATAAAGGTATATCCGTATAGGTTATTATCCAGAAATAGACGTGCCAAACTTCAGGATTAGGTTGGGAAAAAAACCATCTAAGCATAAAATGTGCCATCATTTTGTTTTATATTGTACTTGTTACAGAGATATTGCCTGTTGAAAATTGCCTTTTCTTCAGTATTTCCCCCACAAGGCTGGCCTAGCTATCGTAGAGCTTACCACACCCCCATCTCACTGCAATTATTTTACCATGATAGTAATATATTATAATTCTGTAAGTTACAAAAGGATTATAGACATATTAGCTCACTCTCGACCTAGTGGAAACTATTTGACATGGAAGAGTCCATTACAGGTATGCGGGGCGGGTGGACACAATATAAATCCTCCAATACCTCTGAAACGATTGAGATTTAGAAAGTTTGTTATAGAACATTTTATGCTTAGAATCATCTGAATAATTATATCCTGAAGTTTGGCACGTCTATTTCGGAACACCCTGTATATGATGGTATTGTATCATGCAAGATAATAAGCCAACGTAGTGGACACTGCTGAAAGGACAGTATATTAAATAACAATGACAAATGATGAATCTCATCTACACTGATTTGATGTCAATACAGTATGTTCATATATTGGAAAACAAATTAATGTGAAACTAAACTAAAAGTTACTCTCTCTCTCTCTATATATATATATATATATACATATATATATATATATATATATATATATATATATATATATATATACATATATATATATATATATATATATATATACAGTATATGCACACAGTGTACTAACTTATCTTGGAGTTTTATGCAAAATATGCCCTAAAGAGTAACTGTGTGTACAGAGTTACCGAGGATGTTGACCTTAAAGTATTAGTTAAGTCAAACTATTGTTTGATACTATTTAATAAAAATTACAAAATTAAAATGTGCGTATGTCTCGGGTTTTAATATCCTGTGTGCTATAAATCTGGTACCTGCTGTTGCCAGATATATTGGTAAATATGTGTATATATATTTAAAAAACAATTTATGTATATATCCCTACTATACGGGGAATCTGTGATACTAAGGTTACCACGTAATGTTTATGTATATATCCCTACTATACGGGGAATCTGTGATACTAAGGTTACCACGTAATGTTTATGTATATATCCCTACTATACGGGGAATCTGTGATACTAAGGTTACCACGTAATCCGTTAAGTAATCAGGGAGTTCTCATAATCGCTGTAGCCGTTAGTGTTACGTGAAACAGATCCATAGATTATATGAAATACCTGAGGCATCTGTATCACTCATATATAATGACATTGCCAAGCATATATAATGACATTGCCAAGCATAAACTGCCGATCGATGTCAAAATATATTATACAATCAAAGTATGTAGCCAAAATGTCCAAGATGAATAATATCATCTGAATTTGGGTCAGCCAAGTTTTCAAACTTGACTGTGAAAACTATTCTTCCAATTGATATTGTGATTTAATAAACACCTAAGGATTAAAGTACATGTGTAGAGAATAATAATACATTTAATAAACACCTAAGGATTAAAGTACATGTGTAGAGAATAATAATACATTTTATTGTTGATATATTATACACATGTTTATTTTTGATATATTATACACATGTTTATTGAAAGTGATGAATGACATATGATGCTTTAACATGTATAAACAAATGCAGTTTCCCAACGAATTAATAAGATGACATAGGGTGTACTGTAATGTTTTGTTGTCATTAGGCATATGCGTTTCTCATGCCACATTCGGTAAGAGATTATGATAGTCGTAGAACATACTCAGCGATATTGCCATATTTGTTACATTCATTCACTGTATGTCTTCTATAGTGACATAGTGCACAATATTGCCATATTTGTTACATTCATTCACTGTATGTCTTCTATAGTGACATGGTGCACAATATTGCCATATTTGTTACATTCATTATATGTCTTCTATAGTGACATGGTGCACAATATTGCCATATTTGTTACATTCATTATATGTCTTCTATAGTGACATGGTGCACAATATTGCCATATTTGTTATATTCATTATATGTCTTCTATAGTGACATGGTGCACAATATTGCCATATTTGTTACATTCATTATATGTCTTCTATAGTGACATGGTGCACAATATTGCCATATTTGTTACATTCATTATATGTCTTCTATAGTGACATGGTGCACAATATACTATTCTGGCCAATCACACTCAACCGCTGACTCAGAATTATAACTGTTAATGGTAGTACAAATAATGCCATACACATGTATTTGATAACAAATATAAAAGGTATTGGTATAAATGTATATTGTCTGGCGAGTTAGTTCTTGAGCAAAACAAATAGATCACACAAACATCATTATCACGGAAGCAGGGGATTAGTTCATTGGGAAAATGTATAGTATTATATCAATGATATCACGAAATGTATAGTATTATATCAATGATATCACGAAATGTATAGTATTATATCAATGATATCATGAAATCCATAAACTCATTATAGAGGATTAATGTAATCACTGACAAACAGGAAATGTGGGGAACGAATATATAAGGGATTTAACAAAATCTCAACACAATATATTTCATGCAATCATTGACGGTCACAGTGATTTAACCCGTTCAGTACCAGCGACGGCAGAGAGCAGTCAGTAATATATGATCCTTGTAACTGCCAGTATCAGGCAGTGCCTGGTACCACGACCGTTTGAGCATTTCTCTAGAGTTGGCAACACTTCTCAGCTTTTATCCAAGCCTCTACAGGCTGGGAGAGGCAGTATTCCCCCTTATTTTGAGGTGGTTATATCTTGCCATGTTGGCTACATTGCTTGGGACTGGGGGGGACGTTTATGATAGTTCCCTATGGTACAGTAGGGGTTAATGACATTTCTACTTTAACAGATTCAATATAATCACTGATGTATAAGTATTAACATGCTACTCATTCCTAGCTAAGATAGAAAGCGACATTTCTTTAACGATTAAATGAGAACACAAGTAACAACAGGGCTGGTGAATCCATTAGGTTGTGTTATGGAAGAGTATGAGTGGTACAAGCTAGACATGAAACACATACATTTACAACCTAGACCTCCTGCCGATAAACTGACCAACTCCTGCCTGGTAATCTGACTGACTATTGCCTGGTAAACTGACTGACTTCTGCCTGCTTCCTGCTGGACAAACTGACTGAAACCTGCCTGATCAACTGAGTGACCTCTGTTTGGTCAACTGAGTCATGCCTGATAAACTGGCTTATCCCTGCCTGATCAATTGACTCCAGCCTGATCAAGTTACTGATATATGCCTAATCAACTGACTGACCCATGCCTGATCAACTGATTCCAGTCTGATAAACTGACGGACATATGCCTGATTAAAGACATTTCACCAAAACACTGGACAAGTTTACTACACTGGATACTATATAATTACTTGCTTGTTCTCAAGCCTTATCAATTTGTTCTTACCGTTCAATAATTGGGGACTGCTAACTTAATGAAAGAGAGGTCCTACGATGAAGAATTGCGGCTGGAGACTGACGATGTATTGAGAGATTTATAGTTTCCATTTTGTCTTTAGTTATGTTATATATGTTCAACTAAATTTATTCTCAAATATAATTATATGTAATTGATTATCATATAATATAATTTTGAAAATAATTACATTTGCGAGGACATAACCTCATTAGACTAGATGTTATGTTGCTCTTGATCCCATATCTTATTCACATTTGTAGAAAGTTGGGCCATGAATGTGAATGAGGAGGTGAATAATTGATTTGCTTGAACACCACAAAATAAATAATAAAGCTTAACAAAGGAGAGGAAACTGTAGTACATCTTCAGACTGAAACGGCCAGTTTCACAACAGAGAGAGGTTCCCCATTACACACACACACACACTCTCGCTCTCTCTCTCTGGCCGCTGAGCAAGGCGTACAACTCACCTCAACGCCACCCAGTTGCCCAATTCGTCGCCCTCAGTGACGCCCATGCCCACGCCGACCATCCACCACCCCTGCATCTCCTGAACCAGACCTACCTTCATCACCGGATTTAACAGAAGCCAACATCTCACCTGACCATGAAGACCTGCCTGTTGACTGGGGGACTGGACATGATGCTGAACGTGGGGATGGACTTATTGCTGGTCGTGGGGCTAAGCTAGCAATTGCAGCCCGACGTGCAACCCCAGGTCCAGTCCCATGTGAGCCGACCCTCACTCATGAGCTAAGCTCATTATTATCGCGCTTCCTTTACTAAGAATGTATTGCGTGAAATGCATGTTAAGTGTTTATATATCGTTGGAATGGCTGTGGATGTGTGTGTAGTTTGTATTTTAGCCAATTGGCGACATCTGAAAACGAAGGCTTAGGGTTAATCTGTACGGTACCATTCTCACTACGGTACCAGTTTCACCCGAAGGCTTAGGTTGACCAGTACGTTGCCCATCTCACCTTGTAACCGATCACCAACCCAAGATGGAACGTCACAACTTCGTCCACTTATTCCAGGTTCCTATTTATACTGCTAGGTGAACAGAGGCTGCATCGTTAGGAGACTTGCCCAAATGTCTCTGGAGAGCTTCATATATCTTCAGGGTGACAGTTTTGTCGTTTTTGTTTTTCCCGACAGCATCCCAAGCAACAGGAAGTACTGGCTTGACTTCCTCAAGCAGCAAAATGGCAAGAAGAGCAACACTGATAGTATACAGGGTTATTCCTGGCATGACACCAAACCAAGCAATGTCCAATCCACCATCCACAAGGGCGCACAACTTGATAGCGACAAACAGAGGTGGGAGTGGGACAACACCAGTACTCCCGTCCAGGTGCCCGTCATGAAACCTGATGCCATTACTGATTACTGTATGCATGAACAAGAGGCTGGTGGAACAAAAACGACATGCAGATCAGTAATGTGAACTACCAGAGGTGGTATAAGAAACTATTCCTTCACTCCATCGACTTGACACTTCTGAACGCGTATAATCTATGGATGAGACAGACGGGAAAGAAGTCCTCCCTCAGGACTGTTCACAAAGGATGTCGTGAAGCGCTATTGACGAGGTATGATACAGTTCAGGCTGTTCATCAGTCAGGCATCGCTGTGGTGGATATGCCTGACAGGCTGCAGGCCAAGAACTACATCTTCGGACACTTCCTCCAAGCCATCCTGGAGATAAGGATGATGTCGAAGGGGGAGTGGCAGCACTTAGTCTGCGCCAACACTCAGCTCTGCACCCAGCGACACAAGAACGTCTCCCAGGAGTGTGCAGAGTGTCGGGTGGCTCTCTGCCTACCCAGTTTCAAGGACTATCACAAACTCCAGACATTTTAAGTGGGGCAAGGGCAAAACAAGAAATAACTATTGCAACAAACCAACTATGAGTATGAATTGGGTCAACATTGGCTAATAAAGTAATTAGTGCCTCCTAAGAGATCAATAAATTATTTGTAGGTGTGTGGGGCGAGACAATAAGAATACCAGTGCAAGAAATAAACAGCCATGAATATGAATTGGGGGAAAATAGACCAAGAAAGTACTAAGTGCCTCAGAAGTGATCTATAAGGCATTTACTTAAATGGGGGGTGAGACATGAATACACAATACACAATACAATGCATTTCATAATACATGCACATTCATACATTGGACTAAAGACACACACTCCTGTCAAATATGTTTATACGTGACTTATAACTGGTTTAATTATAAATAAGTGTTGGGTTAGTACAATAAGCAAGATTTTAATGAACAATAAGACAAAATAAACACTCATAATTTGGGCAAAAGACAAAAACTCCTGTCAATACGTGTATAAGTGACTTATAAGTGGTCTAACTTTGTATAAGTGTTGTTCTGATACAATAAACATAAATGAAAAAAAACGATAGAAGATACACACTCATAATTTGGAGAAAAGACAAAAACTCATGTCAATAATTTTATAAGTGATACAACTTTTTACAAATAGAAGAATATCCAAAATTAATCCGCATATAACCACGCGTCTGAACGAAAGTGAAGTCTTGGCTAAGGCAAGCTATCCACACGTGGCTGATCTTGCAATCGGAAGATTCGCGCCAAAACAGCACCTCATCCAAACACCACTGCTGAGGCCACACAGGAGCTTGGGACGAATGTATGGCTTCTATGTGGAACCGAGAACAAGGTAAATACCCCAAATGTATGAATATATTTATATATATATGTATATATATATATATATATATATATATATATATATATATATATACTGTATATGGTTGAAGTGACAGGGTTGGTAAGAACGGGCTCCAGGGACACCTGCAAGATTGCGAGCCTACAAGTTAGCAGAGAGAAGAAGCGGGAACAGAAGAAAAGGAGGAAGCAACGTCTACCCGGCACCCTATGACCTCAGGAATTTCCCAGACTCTATGGGACACAGGACCAGGCCATCTAGGACAGTCACCCCAGGTAAAGGGAAATCCTGGTACCCTATCACAGCAGCGTTTTCAAACTACGCTCGCCAATCACCAGCCACCATTTGTCCAGACCCCGGATTTGCAGTATAACGAAGAAATGTTTATGCAAGTAAAACACCAAGGCCAGAATGCTACCGGAACAAGTGGAACTAATTAGGTCTACAAATTATGATGGGCCTGGAGAACCATCCAACATAGCAGAAGAGGAAATGATAGGCGAACTAATACAAAGTTTGCCAAAGAGCTTCAATTATGAAGTAATCACTATAATCAATATTACATGCATACTAGGCTAAGTAACTATCACCTAAGTATTAAATATAATAACTATTATCCATATGTACCTAACATTAATTACCATGTATGTCTTAGTTAAGTATTAACCATCACAACTTTATCACAACATTTTACAATATCCTTTTTACATTGAATTCCTATAAATAAGAGGCAAGAATTTAGTCAAACATAGCCTCAACGAAACTATAGGAAAGTAAGCAAACAACCAATGGGGTAATTCCTTAAGTCTGAGAAGTCCGGGACATCTAACAACAGGAGCCTTGTCTTGCCCTTTCCCCTGCCCTGAGAGTACTCCGAACCTGCTGTGTGCCTTCTGAAGTCCGGATCCTGAAGTCCTGATTGTGAGAAGGTGTTCCTCCTGAAGTGCTGCCCTGTGGATCTACGTTCAATGTCGGCCAGACTTTCTCTCAACTCTCTACCCTCCTATATTACCCTAAGTGTCTCTGAGTATCTTACGTGGTGATTATTGCTGTGAAGGTAAGGTTAAAATATGTGAATATTACAGTGCTAAATTATCTATAGATATGTGTCCAAGATCCTTATTCATTGCGTATGTGTTAATCTCTCAGAATTTGTAGTTATTGTTATATAGATCTGTGCCTAAGATCTAAGTGTTCATATTTGATATAACTCTCCTAGAACGTATTACGCATACGTTACATACTTGTGTTCATTCAACCACTTAGCCAAATACTCACAGATTTTCCTTGTATATGTCTAATTCTATTATGTATGTTGCAAGTTGAAGTCGAAGTGTATTACGTGTAATTATTCCCTTCTTTAAATAATAACCTGTTACCTCTAACCTTTCGCTCAATTTCATATTCTGTTTATCTCAGTCCCCCCTCGTGAAGAATTGTTATTTATTATATATACCGTCTTCCCGAGATTCTAAATTTACGCTCGTTTGTTATAGCGTTATTGTAATTATTATATGAACCGTATTTATGTTCATTTTATTACTGATGTAGATAATTCTGATTCTTCTAGTCTAGGAATTCTAGCCTTGCATAGATTCTGTTATCTAATTATTCATCATTCGAATACACCGCTTATTGTGTGAATTCTTTACAAGACTCTGTTAACTAGTTCAGATATCTTATTATACCTTTTTGGGTATTTTATTTAGTACAACTTCGTCATGTGCGTCATTTACTTATAATTAAAATTGTACTTAATTATTCGTATACGCTAATTTTATTTAAGCGTTCATCAGTATTAGTTAACTACGTTACTTCTGTTAACTGTACTTTCTATCAATTTTCGCTTAAGAGATATTAATATTTTATTCATTTATAATCAGAGAGTAAATATTAAATCTGAATTCCTCGACCCAAGTTAATATTATTACATATAATCGATTGAAGGAACATATGTTCAGACCATAATTTACTCAAATTAAGGTAATAGTAAGTTGAATCGTAAAAGTAATTCAGCATATCATTCCCCTTACTTTCAATTCATTCTCCCAAATACTAAGTTGATCATCGCACAAATAGTAAATAGAATTTCCAAGACCGCAGTAACTAGAATGACCTGAGCTATTTACCATGTCAACAGCCACCCTACCCGTGCTGATTAACCTGCTCATGAGTGCCCCTCCCCCCCCCCCCCCCCCCCCCCGTGAGAGTTACTCGAACCAGCCGTTCATGTACTTGTTTTATTTCTCAATTCATTTAATTCTCTCATATCCGGGGAAACTTGTACTTTAAAGAATAAATATACGTTAGACACTTGACTCACATATATATATTATTATCAAGGGTTGATTCTATAGGTCACGTGTTCATTCTTATTAATTGTATATTTCCTACTTTATTACCACAATAGGTTATACTTTGTGTTCTTGATTAGAGACTGAATATTTATATATTTTGTAATGCCCTCGCAAAAATCCCGCCACCCAAATACTCTGCTACCCGAGTTGACGTTTGGGTTAGTGTAAAATAGTCATGATGGTGAAGTCTAAGAAACCCATCACGTGATGATATCCACGAAGACTATCAACCTGGTTCTTTCAAGGAGAACTAAGGTTACTAACCTATTAACGTCCGAGGTGGCAGAGTGGGTTAGCGCACGGTCCTGGGGTGACCGGACCTACTGAGGTCACTAACCAGGGTACGAATCCCCGTGCCGGCTAGAGATTTTCGGGGGGTTAAATTCCCTTCGTTCACCCGACATTTCACTGGTGGCAGCCAGGGTGCGTGATCCGGTAGCTAGATAGAGCACCCATCACGAGAACCTACGCCAGGCATCTCAAAACCTGGACTATCGAAAATGTTGGGGTGACATGGCTACGTTACCTGAAGACGTTAAATTTCGGCTAGGGTCTAGCCTAGTCAAAGAAGGATGTTGTGTAATGCCCTCGCAAAAATCCCGCCACCCAAATACTCTGCTGCCCGAGTTGACGTTTGGGTTAGTGTAAAATAGTCATGATGGTGAAGTCTAAGAAACCCATCACGTGATGATATCCACGAGACTATCAACCTGGTTCTTTCAAGCAGAACTAAGGTTACTAACCTATTAACGTCTGAGGTGGCAGAGTGGGTTATCACGCGGTCCTGGGGCGACCGGACCTACTGAGGTCACTAACCAGGGTTCGAATCCCCGCGCTGGCTGGAGGTTTTCGGGGGGTTAAATTCCCTTCGTTCACCCGACATTTCATATATATATACAGTATATATATACCTACCGCTAAGAAACCGCTAAGAAACCGTCACAAGAGGACCATGTCATATACCGACACACATGTAACAGTGAGGACTGTGGACCTCACACTTATGTCGGTTTGACAAGGACTCGTCTGTCACGTCGCCTTACCTTCCACCTTCAAGCCGGAGCTATCAAGGACCACTACCACACATCCTCACACCATCAGGAACTCACCAGACCCGACTTAGATAAACACACCTCTATTCTTGATAAAGAAATAGACTCACGCCGCCCATTCATTCTTGAAGCTATATATATACAAACATACCAACCTACTTTAAACACACAAGCGGAATACAGCCAGATCCTACCCTCGGCACGCCCTTCCACAGCGAGGCCCCCCATGATGCCCCCAGGAATGCCCCCTCCACACACGCAGACGAACGACGCAGAGGCCCCGCCCATTCCTGCTTCCGGCCAGCCTACCAGAGCTAGTCTTAGGTTAGCCAACCAGCGTGCAGCTAGCGCACAATAAACCATTTCTTGATCTTGTATCGCCTATATAAACTTGACTTATCACCTTCTAACTTCACTTCTCCTTGATAATGATGGCTGCGCCCATTGAAACGTCGGAACCCTTTGCAAACCTCCTCTACCAACTTCCTGAAAATACCAGAAAAACTGTACGAAAAATTGAGAGTATCAATAAAAAAATAAATAATGCAAACTGTGCCTATTATTTTAATCTCACCTGCCTGAAAGAAAATATGTATATATATATATATATATTATATATATATATATATATATAATATAATATATTATAGGTTTGATTCCCAAAGGGAAGTAGAGAAAATCTAATATTTAGTAGGGCCCCGTAATCATTGACGACTTCGCCTATTAATATTAATAGTCTCCATTCAACATTCTGCACCAGCATTTTGAATAGCCCTCGCGGAAGCATCATGGAGTACTCGTCATAAGTGCACGCTTAATTCCCTTATGGGATCGTCATTTTGATCGGGTACCCTACAGAAAAAAACTCTGTAAAAAATAGAAAAGAAAAAATAACTTAATATCTGTTATCTTATGACTTGCCATATTCGTGGATTTCTCATGCTTTGTATCCCCGACACCAGGCCCTCTAGCGGCCATCTTCGTCCTTTACTGATATACCAAGAATAAACTATAGAAATCAGCGAATGGGAAGTGGGATGGTTGGGAGGGCCCGAGTCGTCAATGATTACAGGGCCCTACTAAATATTAGGTTTTCTCTACTTCCCTTTGGGAATCAAACCTATAATTTAATAGGGCCCCTCCATCATTGACGACTTCGCCTGAATATCAAGACTGGAGGCGGGACATTCGTAAAATATCCTAACCTTAGGGAAGAAGAATCCGGATAACATTTTCTCAAGATTTATTTTATGTAATACAAAAATATAAAAAGGTATAAAAGATTTGCTAGCAGTGGGTGGCATTAAGAAACTGCTTGCTCATGGTCAGACCATTGCAATCGATCGTATGCATGAAAAAAAGGGTGACACGCATGTGTCCCGTAGAACTAAAACTCAGCGGTAGTTATGCGTTCTGTCCTTAAACTAATTGTACAGTATTATTTTTGTACACTTTGGTAAAACCGACATAGTTGCCACTATGCCATAAATTTCTTATAATTTAAAATAAGTAAACTAATACTGGACTGTAGAACCCGTCCTATCACAGCTGGTGATATATCACAATCTCCAAGGGTACAGGGGGGATATTGACTATTCCGCACCCCCAACCTATGAGTTGTTTTAAAAGGGGGGGGCCCTTTTAAAACAACTCAACTTATAATATAACATTACCTACTGTACCCGTTGCTGTAAAGCTACACAGGTACGCTTTGGTTTATCTAGAGCGTGTAAGGAACGTATGATTGGAAGCCCAAAGTTGGGTTTTAGCAATATCACCAATTGAAAAAATTTGCAAAAATCTGAGGGACACCGCCCATTTCCTAATATCGTGAGCCCTGCCTATCACGCCGGGATTGCTTTCCCTGATAACGTCGACAAGCAAGGAAGCTAACTTCCGTTTTGTAACACGCTTACTTGTCCGGTTAACCCATAAAGCACCTGGTTGGCGACGTTTCGCAGCCCTCATAAACTTTGTGAGCACTTGCACAGGACATAAAATGTGATGAGTAAGGCCTCTCTTTAAGGCCAGGACGGAAAATTCAGAAAAAATATGGTCAGAATGTTCGTTCTTTGCAATAAAGGAGGGAGACCGCGCGATTTGAACATGGTCGTGCAGTCTCCCAAACCCGAGACAGTTTGGTTCGTTGCTCATCACTGCCAGCTCAGATACCCGGTTTCCGGTGGCAAGTGCCATGAGAAAGATAGCCTTCTTAAAAAGTGAGTCAAAGTCAGGCGCATTATTATACTTGCGCGATTGAAGCAATTCTAAGGCTTTATCATGGGACCAGGTGGGCATGAGCTGGCGGAGAGGTGGACGAAGCTTAAAACACGCCCTCATAAAACCTTTCTCTTCCGCCTGTGGTATGGAAAGACCGGTGAGATCAAGGAAGGGTGGTCCTAATGGCAGACAGGTGATTTTTTAATGTTATGACCGAAAAACACTTCAGCTCAAATAGATAGTCTAAGTACTTGAAAATTAAGGCTCCCGAGGCAGTCGTCTGCCCTTACTCAACAATCCAGGTTGTAAAAGTGTTCCAATGTGATTGATATTGTCTCCTGTTAGACGGTGTGTACTGATTCATTAGTTTCTGAGTGACACTTGGCCCAAATTGATTTAACCATTTGGCAGAGTAAATATCCATAAGGCAAAACTGAGCGAGGTCCGAAGGTTGTCAATCGTTTCCAAGTGGAAGACGGAGACCGGGAGGGACACCGGGGTCTTGCACCATTGTTGCAATTGGTGGTACCATACCTGGGCCGGCCAAAGAGGCGCGATCAAGGCTACCCGGCCCCGGTAATCCTTCAATATGTGAATGACCTTGCACATTAACACAGAGTCTGGTGGCGGAAACAGATAAATTGAGGTCCACCTGTTCCAGTCCACCAGCAACGCATCGGGTCCCCCCGCCGGGGTTACCCCTTGCCGGGTAAGAAAGAGTGGAAGTATGTGGTTCTCTATTGATGTAAACAAGTCCACCTGTGGACGGTGTTACGACTGGGGTTCAAATATATCAGGGCTCTTATTCATTTGACTAGTAATGGCATAAATGCTACAACGGAAAGCGCTAGCTCCAACTTCTGATGTATATTCCCAGTGAACAAAGAACACAAATACTCTACAGAGTTCTATATGCAATAATAGGCTATCAAACTCTCAATAAATGTGCGTCTACTCTAGGCTTAATGTTATGTGAAAACAGCCTATTACTACCTATAACCGAAGGTGCTTGGTTATGGTATGCAAAGTAAGGTGGTAAGAGAACTTACAGCTTACGTTACTTTAATCAATAAATGTCAGGCACTCCTGCATGAAAGAAAGTGCACTAAAGTCCTTCAACACTAACAAGGAATCTTCTTTAAATGTTAGATGCTATAAAGATGCTCGTATCGGAAATGGAACCCAAAAAGGCAGGCAGCGGAACAATGCTCGTGCAGGCTATGCACACAAAAAGGCAGAATATATAATGCCGTCGGAGCCAAGAATATCCTAAACACAACAACAATAATAATAATCGCCACGACAATGCAGTATTCCTATCAACAAAAAGAGCCTAAGTCGTTTGTGTCTCAATACATCAAACTAGGCTGCGAAATGCTTGTGTAATCATAAACGGGTATGCATAAAAAGAGTAATTAGGTTAATATACTTAATGTCTACTATGATTGATAAAGTCTAGCTAGAGTCAATGATACGAGATACTGGTGCGCATGGCATGCCGCATAGCCTAGTGCAAATCTCAAGTCTGTGCGTCAAATATTACGTTATAGGGAAGGGTAGCTCTCTTGAGAAACCTTAATACCGAAGTATTAAGCGTTCTCCTGGCGTACCTCAAAGACAAACAATCGAGACTAGAACAGTGCAGAATGGTATAGGCAAAAAGCCCTCATTCGTGCATGCTCTATTCTCAATGGCACACAGACTAGAATTTACTCAATCAACTCCAGTTCTCAGGTATGTCGTGCAGCTTTTAACTAAAGCTAGCACTCATAGGAAACAATACCTTATAATATCACACTCCTAGTCTAGCATTATCTAATCCAGCAGAACACTAATAACTAAAGGAAGCAGTACTAAACAATATAAATGCCAACCAATGCTTCGTGGTCCACTTATCTTAACAACTAACATACATAGGCTATATCAGACCTTAACACACAATACAACTGGCCAGCATGAAGCTGATTTTGCAGAGTTAACCAGAGGGGGAATAATATTAATAAAAGGTGGTGAAGGATATGGAAAATGAGAGAGATAGGCAGAGGAAAAGATTCTCAGGTACGGAGCGGGGACAGATAGCAAGGGAAAAAAGATGGGTGTGTTCTAGAAACCAGATCTGAGGGAGAGAGTGGCGAGGAACTGTATATATACTCGCACTAGCTCGAGCCGCGTGGGAAAACAGCGGTTACAAGTCATCTAAACACTAGCAAAGCTTACAGCATGGTAAGGGCCTCTCTCCACCAACCTCCGCGAGGCAGCCAGCCGTGACGTCATCGAGCGGGACAAAAAACACTGCGCGCCCCCTCTCACTCTGTTCTACTCCCTCTCTCTCTCCCAGATCCTATCATTACTAGTTAATGATAAAATATATATTTTACAATTAAATATATAAAGCCTTGACATGGGCGAAAACAAAGAGCCTTTCTGGACTGCCCATGACACAAGCTTTCATATGAAATAAAGCACACTCTAAAACACAAACTGTAGCCCCATCCACTGCCCTGGCGATCCTAGCGAGTCACTGTAAGACAAGCCATGCGGTTCTAACGGAGTGGTTAACGTCACACCCCCCCCAAGATTTTTCCCAGAGGCCCCAAGGCTCACAAAAATCTGATGGTTAGAACCCATGCTATATCTCCACTTCCCATCACCCAGCGGCAGCAAAATATCTGGCACAGTTCTTCAACAAAACATTTTTCAAAATTATAACCCTCCCCAACACCATAGGTTAAATTATATGTAGTTATGCTCCTCAAGAGCGAGCTTCTCTAGCCCAGCATTCTGAGAGGAGTGCAACTCAGAATTACTGCTATAACATACTAAAAAAATTCAACTATCAAAGAAAGAGTTTTTATTTGATTTTTATGTTTATAATTTGTTTATTTCGGCTGCACTATAGGGGCAAGCCTAGTTTTTTCTTCTATACCAAACGCTCAACTCCTGCTTTACGACCCAATACGCTGGGCTACAACCGCGAGCCAACAAGCACCAAGCGCAAAATACTATTCAAACTAAAGCAGGAGGCTACCCGTGTGTCAATCTACCCAGGATCATATACCCTTGAACGACCATCTGCAACCACGTAGTCACAACCGGCAATATGGCATATGTCCAGGTTATATACCAATAACCTTAGTGACCACCTGGTCAGCCTCATATTCCGATTGTGAAACTGGTCCAAGAACTTGAGAGGGTGATGATCTGGGTAAACTACAACGACCGGACCATAGGCTGGAACACAGACCTCGAAATGCCTCAGAGCAAGTACAACCGCCAGCAGCTCCTCCTTGACAACAGAGCAGCTCCCCTGGGCCGAATTGTACTTCTCCGAGCAGAAACTAACAGGATGCTCCAGCCCATCATCGTCCTTTTCCACAAGGACGGCACCAGCCCCCACACCACTAGCCTCCGTTGCTAGTTGGAAAGGTAGGCTAAAGTCAGGGGCCCTGAGGATCGGGTAAGTGCACAACAGGTGTTTTACTTCTCTAAACACCTTCTCACACTCAGGCGCCCATTTGAACTTCTAATCCTTCCAGTTATCCTCCACCTGAGCTTCACTGTCCCGTTCTCCTTCTCCACCTTGACTGCTAAACGTCATCACAGGCACAGTGAGAGGCTCAGGGGGGTGCCTCCCATACTCCTTCATGGGATTAACATGACATAACTGATTGTGCTTCCGCCTGTCTGGAGTGGCTACCAAGTAAACCAGGTCTGATAGCTCCTCCACCACCGGACCGGCGTACTTCGTGGATAAGGGGTGACCTACAAGGGGCAGTAGAATCAACACCTCCTGATCCACGTGAAACTCCCTGAGTTCAACCTTGAGGTCGTACCTGTCCTTCCTGAGGGCCTGAGAGCTAGTCAAATTACGGCCAGCCAACTCCAGACTGCGCAACATCCGTTCTCGACTGTTGAGGACACACTTGAGCATAGAACAAGGTTTTTCTGCGCCCTCCCATACTTCTTCAACCATATGGAGAGGCCCTCTGACACGGTGTCCAAAGACAAGCTCATTAGGGCTGAATCCCAAACTCTCCCCAGGTACCTCCCACACAGCAAACAAAACACATGGCAGGCCAAGATCCCAATCCCTCCCACTCTCAAAGCAACAACAACGAAGCACAGATTTCAAGGCTGAGTGCCATCGCTCTAACACACCCTGGCTCTCCGGATGATATGCAGATGACACAACCCCAACAATCCCATGCTGCGGCATTGCTTGTACAAAGAGGCTAGAAGTGAAGTTGGGTCCCCGGACTGACTGAATCCCCTGCGGGTAACCATACCGGGAAAAATACACAAGCAAGCTTCGGACCACCGTTTTCGCCGACCCATTTCTCATAGGGTACGCGTCAGGGTACCTTGTTGCTACATCTCCCGACTGTGCATCACTGTCCTCCTTCAACTCTTTCGTCTTTTTAAGCCCATCCTCTGCCCCTTCAGGAACAGTTACTGGGTCCTCTCCAGACTCGAAATGTGGTCCTAATAATGAGTCCCCGAGAAGGTCCGATGACACTAAACTCTCAACCGCATCAACTTTCAGCCCCTTCTCGGTACCCTTCCTCCGCTGATCTAAAGATTGTTGACCAGAATGTGACTCCCTGGATGCAGAATCTCCGGTGACAACACACTCCATAGGCAGCCCCGGACACTTCTCAACCCACTCCTGTTCCTCCGTACTCACGTCGGCCGGCTTCTCGACAACGACTAAGGGTGGAGCCTCAGAAGTAGGCCCCGCAAAGTCGTTGCCAAGAAGGAGGTCGACGCCCCCAACAGGCAATTTCTCCACAATTCCTACATCCAGGTCACGAGTCACACCATCAACTTCCACCTTCATTCTCACAAGCGGGTATGACCTTGTCGCATTAACTCCCTGAACCACAACCACCCGCGCCGTATTGACAGGTTTACCAGTGAAATTTCTCAACAGTGTTTGCGATGCCCCTGTGTCACGCAAAATTCTCACCTCATGTCTTCTACCCCCCAACTCCACACAACCGAGTCCCCTGTGGTCACTAAAGGCATCACGGACAGGGAATAAGCCTTCCGGATCCTTCTGCACTGGCAGTGTATTTACCTCGGAAGAAATGCCTCTAACAAACTCCGATGTCCTCTTGAACACTCCAATGCCGTGAGCAAAAGACACGGCTGCCGGAGGAGGTCGACTAGGGCACTCATTTGCCTTATGACCCTCCTGGTGGCACCTAAAACACATAAATTTCGGTTTCGGCTTATACTGTGATGTAAAAGGCCCCTGACTTTTCACATACGGTGTGGTGGTAGGTTTGGCTTCAGTTTTAGTTTCATTGCTCTTTGGTTTAAATGTGTCATTGCTACGGGGAGGGGGAGGATAACGGTCCCTAGCACTTGCATCGTACTTCTGTGAGGACCCGCAACCCCGAATCAACGACAGCCGTAGATCAGCCATTTCTGCTGCTTCTACTAGAGTTCTTGGGTTTTTCTCCTTTAAGTTCAAAGTTAGATCAACACCCGTGCTCTTAACCCTTAATTAGTGGCGAGCAACATAAGTCGAGTTAAATAAAGCTGGACTATGTGGCGGCGCTCGACATAACTCGAGTGGCAATTTCAGCACGTAATGTGGCTGAGAGAGAGAGACAAGTGGTGGCAGGAGACTAGCGAGCGTATGACTGCTCCAGACCACCGCGGCGAACCTACTGACACAAATCTCAGCTCCCTCCTCCCTCTCTCACTCGCTACATACTCAATTATGTACCGAAAGTACCGAATTACCTGCTTTTTGCACTCGCGTTGCACGGTTATTGCAAGAAAACTATCCATCATACAAGGATCGTTATGGTGTCATTCGAAAGCTCTGTTTATGCCCTTTCAGGGATAGGTACTTGTTTTACGTTCTGGGTCTTATTTAGGCATGAAAATGATCACGTAAACAGCCCTATTTTGGCTAAAAACACCCCGCTGGGGGGTACACATAAATAAACCGCATAGGCCGCTCGTAAGGTGTTAAAGAACTGCTCCAACATCATTAACTGCTTAATTTCATCAAATGTTGTGACCTTCTCAGATCGGAGCCAGTTCCCCATAGCATCGGACAAGTCCCGGGCGTGTTCCAAAAAGGTGCTATCTCTTCCCTTAGTTACACCCCGGAACTTCAAACGGTACGTTTCTGGTTTCAGTTCGTAAGCCCTCAGGACAGCCTCCTTGAGATCCTCGTACACAATACATAACTCCAAAGGTAACGCATCGTAGGCTTTAAGACCCTTGCCTATTAATCTAGATGATACAAGAGCTGCCCATTTATTCTCTGGCCACTGGTGTTCCTGGCACTTCTTCTCAAAGCGTGTGAAAAATTCTGTTACACCACTCTCATCAAACACCGGAACCAGTTTCAATAAGTGCGAGAGAGACTGCTCATGAACACGGTTACCAGCCCCAAGTCGCTGTCCCGTTGCCTCTACGCGCGACTTCTCTACGTCCATGTCGGCACAGTACCTAGTCGACACTAAATCCGCTTGGATTTTTGCTAGCTCTATGTGTTCATGACTGATAGTTTTTCTCTCTTCTATCTTGGCTAATTCTAATTGCTGCTGAAGCTCACATGCCCTTTGTTGCTGTTGAAGCTGACATTTTCTCTCTTCGATCTTAGCTAATTCGAGCTGAAGTAATAATTCTGGAGTTAACCCTTGAGGTGAAGGTGCTACAATGTTTGAAATTACCGGTGGTCCCCCCAGGGACAACCCACCCTGCCAGTCACCACCCACCTGTGGAAGCGTACCCGGGGTCGGCAAACTACTGGGATGGCTGGGAGTCGAGTGTAGGGGAAGCATGGCCGAAGGGCTCTGAGCACTCAACCCATCTCGCTCACCAGTCACCCTGCCCAGTACACACGTTATCAAGTTATCCTTGGTCATGCTGCTAGTAACCGCATGACCGATAGCTGTGGCCAGGCATTGAAGACCGTACCGATCCATACCCTCCAACCGCTCGGCAGTAACAGGCCATTGCAAAAATATCCTAGCATCCTCCTCACAGTTCACCCGATTAACCCTTTCATCATGCTGCTGTTCCTCAGTTTCGACATTACGTACTGTGTCTCCATTCTCCTCTGATCCGGTATAAGACATGATGCTCTCAAAAATTTCTCACCACAATATTCAGAAAAGAAGCACCCCAAACTCTTATACCTCAATATACACACAAAAATTCTCGGAAATACTCAAGGGCTATACTATGTTGCAAAAAAAATATATATATTCTTGCTGATCCCCGCAAAATATTCCCCAAAACAACAAATGTTCCTTGCTTAATAAATGTAGGTTCACCAAATCCTAGGTAAGGTCGCCATTTGTTACGACTGGGGTTCAAATATATCAGGGCTCTTATTCATTTGACTAGTAATGGCATAAATGCTACAACGGAAAGCGCTAGCTCCAACTTCTGATGTATATTCCCAGTGAACAAAGAACACAAATACTCTACAGAGTTCTATATGCAATAATAGGCTATCAAACTCTCAATAAATGTGCGTCTACTCTAGGCTTAATGTTATGTGAAAACAGCCTATTACTACCTATAACCGAAGGTGCTTGGTTATGGTATGCAAAGTAAGGTGGTAAGAGAAGTTACAGCTTACGTTACTTTAATCAATAAATGTCAGGCACTCCTGCATGAAAGAAAGTGCACTAAAGTCCTTCAACACTAACAAGGAATCTTCTTTAAATGTTAGATGCTATAAAGATGCTCGTATCGGAAATGGAACCCAAAAAGGCAGGCAGCGGAACAATGCTCGTGCCGGCTATGCACACAAAAAGGCAGAATATATATAATGCCGTCGGAGCCAAGAATATCCTAAACACAACAACACTAATAATAATCGCCACGACAATGCAGTATTCCTATCAACAAAAAGAGCCTAAGTCGTTTGTGTCTCAATACATCAAACTAGGCTGCGAAATGCTTGTGTAATCATAAACGGGTATGCATAAAAAGAGTAATTAGGTTAATATACTTAATGTCTACTATGATTGATAAAGTCTAGCTAGAGTCAATGATACGAGATACTGGTGCGCATGGCATGCCGCATAGCCTAGTGCAAATCTCAAGTCTGTGCGTCAAATATTACGTTATAGGGAAGGGTAGCTCTCTTGAGAAACCTTAATACCGAAGTATTAAGCGTTCTCCTGGCGTACCTCAAAGACAAACAATCGAGACTAGAACAGTGCAGAATGGTATAGGCAAAAAGCCCTCATTCGTGCATGCTCTATTCTCAATGGCACACAGACTAGAATTTACTCAATCAACTCCAGTTCTCAGGTATGTCGTGCAGCTTTTAACTAAAGCCAGCACTCATAGGAAACAATACCTTATAATATCACTCCTAGTCTAGCATTATCTAATCCAGCAGAACACTAATAACTAAAGGAAGCAGTACTAAACAATATAAATGCCAACCAATGCTTCGTGATCCACTTATCTTAACAACTAACATACATAGGCTATATCAGACCTTAACACACAATACAACTGGCCAGCATGAAGCTGATTTTGCAGAGTTAACCAGAGGGGAATAATATTAATAAAAGGTGGTGAAGGATATGGAAAATGAGAGAGATAGGCAGAGGAAAAGATTCTCAGGTACGGAGCGGGGACAGATAGCAAGGGAAAAAAGATGGGTGTGTTCTAGAAACCAGATCTGAGGGAGAGAGTGGCGAGGAACTGTATATATACTCGCACTAGCTCGAGCCGCATGGGAAAACAGCGGTTACAAGTCATCTAACCACTAGCAAAGCTTACAGCATGGTAAGGGCCTCTCTCCACCAACCCCCGCGAGGCAGCCAGCCGTGACGTCATCGAGCGGGACAAAAAACACTGCGCGCCCCCTCTCACTCTGTTCTACTCCCTCTCTCTCTCCCAGATCCTATCATTACTAGTTAATGATAAAATATATACTTTACAATTAAATATATAAAGCCTTGACATGGGCGAAAACAAAGAGCCTTTCTGGACTGCCCATGACACAAGCTTTCATATGAAATAAAGCACACTCTAATACACAAACTGTAGCCCCATCCACTGCCCTGGCGATCCTAGCGAGTCACTGTAGGACAAGCCATGCGGTTCTAACGGAGTGGTTTACGTCACAACGGGCCGGCTTTGCAATTATCTTGTTGAAGATCGCCTGTTTGATTGTCCATTCTACTAGAGTACTCCGCCGGCGAAAGAGAGCGTCTGCCCAGACGTTCGCCACGCCGGGGAGGTAAGTGGCATGCAGGGAATTCCCTAGCGAGTCGGCTAGGGTAAAAATTTGTTCTGAAACTTTCAAAAACTCTCGTGACCTCACTGAGCCTTGCTTCTGAATGCAAAAAACTGCGGTTTGATTGTCCATTCTGAATGCTATTGATTTGTTCTTCAATGGCCTGCCGTGAGTTTGGAGAAAGAACAGGGGAACTAAAAGCTCTTGCTTGTTGATATGGGCTTGGTTGTCTGCCACCCACATGCCCTGTCCCTGGTGACCTAGGCTCGACTGGTAACCCCAACCCAGGGTTCCCGAGGCGTCCGTGTCTACCCATACCGTAGGTGGGGGAGAAACCCATGACATGACTGAGTAGAGGACTTCGTGCTTGGTCCAGGCCGATAGTAAGGTGTGGATTAATGGAGGAATTGGCCATAATTTCTTATCCGGCAAGAGAGGGAACACTTTGTTGCCTTCCAGGATTAATCGTTTGGCTTTCAATCGGCCCAACTTGACAGTTAATTGTACCCAGTTGAGAGACCCGATCAGGGAATCCCATGTTTTCCTGGTCGTATTCAGACTGTGGAGGAACCGGAACAGTTTCCTTCGAAATCTGTTGCGGTTGTCCCCACTCTTGAGTAAAAGTCAGAGCGGCGGTATCCGAGACCAGCCATATCCACTGAATCGTCCTTGAGGGGACAAGGTGCGACTTTGCCAAGTTCACCTTGAACCCTAGGGCTTGTACATTAGCTAACACTTGGTTGACATGGTCTTGACATAATTCTACAGAGTTCGCCACTACTAGCCAATCGTCCAGAAACCAAAACACCTGCTTGCCTTGAACTAACAAGGGTAAAAGAGCTTGCCGGACGAGTTTGGTAAATACTCTCGGTGCTAGGTTCAACCCGAACGGCATCCTTTGAAAGACATAAGTCTCGTGCCGGATTTTCAGAGCGAGAAACTTTTTGTTTATAGGGACATGCCAATAGGCATCTTTGAGATCAATCGAACACATCCAACCTTGCGGCGGAAGTGCGAGTCTGAGTTGCTGTACAGTCAGCATCCTGAAGGGTGAATTCTCTATAAAGGTGTTCAGGTGCGAGAGATCTAGAACTGGTCGCATCTGCACACTGTCCCTTTTTGGCACTAAGAAGAGTCTCGACGTGAACACTGGCTGAAAGGCATTGACCTGTATAAAGACCTGTTTGGCAATCATTTCCTGTAACATGACCTCCTTCTCCTGAGACACTGGGGTTTATCTTGCGGCTGACGCAGTCGAGGCCGCCGGCGTCACCGCCAGGTGATTCCTTTGCTCACTATCTTCCTGGCCCAGGTATGTTTGGGCCAGGCTGAGCGGAATGCACAGAACGAACCCAGGTGCACCCGGGGTTCGTCCTTCAAGGTAACTCCCCAATCTTGGGCCTTTGAGCTCGGCCCTGGGATGTGGAGAGTGTGAGTGGCTAGTTTTTTGGAGTTGGGGGTAGTTTGGAATCGGACGCTTGACTAGTTTTGGCTGGTGCAGTGCCCTGATGACCTTTATATGGGGCCTTACCCTTATACCCGTGCTGTTTACCGTGTTTGGGTTTGTACTGATTAACCTCCCTGCTGAGGAGGTGGTCTGGGATCTCGTGGTGACTGTTTAGGTTGGGGTTGGAACAGTTTTTGTTACCACCCTTTGATTTATGAAAGGGTTTCTTAGGGGGGTCCTTCCTAGCTTGTGAGGTAACCTGCTTCCACCCACTTACCATATTAAAAACTAAACTCCAAGTTTCAGAGTTAATCAGGATCGCAGTAAGAACCGGGGAAAGAGTTACCCGGCGACCTATGTCCGCCGGCAACTTTCTCACCAGATGGACTCTCAGATCTTGGCGAGCTCGAACTGCCTCCAAGATTGCAATTCTAATGTTTCCTAGGGACTGAATGGCATTTTGTAGCAAAAGTCTACGAGACAGCTCAATAGCTTTTCTAATTTGGGGGTCAGTGATGGCCGAGATCGTGCGTGCAAGAGAGGCGGCTACTTGATGACTCACCAAGTACTGAGAGAACATCCGGTAGGCTTTATTGCGTTAACTTAAAATCTCGCTCCAAGTGAGCAGCCGGGGGGAGGGGGGGGGGGGGGAGAGAACGGTTCATCTAGGGCATGTAATGACACTTTGGGGGCCGCCAGAAATATTAGAAAGGCTGGGGACACCCCTCCTGCTTTGGATACTGGTAGGGAAAAGTAAGTATGATTCTCTGGGGGTATTTGATGTGAAGATTTGGAGGTGATAGTAGTGGCAAATACTTGGGCTTCTATCTCCCAATCTACCCAAGGGCCTACTCCCAGCTGCTGCATCTGCAGTACCAGAGTCTGAGCTTGGTCCAGAGTCGGAGTTGTAGCCAACTCCGACGTAAGAGCATTTAAGGCTTTGACATCATTGATGCCATCAGTCTTCGACCAGTCAGCAAATAGTCGTGCAAATGCGGCGGAAGGAATGGCCGGCGCAGCTGAATACACAAAATATGCCGGGTTAAGGGAACTAGGGACACTTTTAATCAGTACATCTAATACCCTCCCTGTCTCGTCTTTGGCCCTAAATTTACGGTTCTTATTGATCTCGATGGACCACTTGCCGGGTACTGGTGGGTCTCCTGATACCGAAGTTTGAGCTATAAGGGGATTCTCTGGTACCACAGGTACCCAAGAACAATCAGTACCATAGAGTACAAAGGAGTACAAAGGAGTACAAAGGAAATCAAGCAACAACAGATCTAGTGACCCTTCTAGGTTGCTTGTCCTCCAAAACACTGGGGATCAAATGTCCAAGCAGTGGTTTAGAGTGGGTAAGGGAACATTGGAAAGCGAATTACTGCCCTGGAACTAATGTCCGTGGCAGGATTAGGAAGTTAGTAGGGGACAGATAGGTTAGTAACTGAGGGGGGGATAAAATAAAGTTATTCATTTACAAACGCAGTCAGTCGCGGGTTTGATGCGAGATATTTGTCTAGGCGGAGTTTAAATGAATCAACGGTGATACAGTCTATAACGTTTCGGGGAAGCCCATTCCACAAGTTGACAACTCGATTGAAGAAGAAATTCTTAGATTCGTGTGAGTTAAAAGATTTACCAATAATTTTGCAACCGTTTCCCCGCGTGTAATTAGCTTGGTCGATAGTGAAGTACTTACTACAGTTCATATTGTCGATGCCTTTGATGATTTTGAACACTTGAATTAAGTCACCTCTTAATCTGCGCTGGGTTAAAGGAAATAGATTTAATTCTCTAAGACGCTCTTCGCTCTTCGTATGGTTTGTTCTTTAGGCTAGGTATAATTTTGGTAACTCTACGTTGAACTCGTTCTAGCTTGTTTATATCTTTTTGGTAATAAGGGCACCAGGATTGAACGCAGTATTCCAGAAGAGGGCGGACTAAGGAATTGTAAAGGGTTAGGATAACTTCTTTGGATTTATGCTCAAATGACCTGCCTATAAAGCCAATTATTTTGTTTGCCTTCTTAACAACATCTGAACATTGTTGACTCGGTTTTAGGTTACTCGATATTGTTACTCCCAGATCGGTTTCTCTGTTTACATTCTTAAGCTGAGTGCCATTCATCGAATAGTTTGCTTTCTCATTTAGGTATCCGATATGTAGTACTTTACATTTATCCGCATTGAAACTCATTTGCCAAATTTGGGCCCAACATGACAATTTATCTAGATTGTGTTGCATATCGTCAACTTGTTCTTTTGAGAGTACGCTATTTGCAATTTTTGTATCGTCAGCAAATTTTGAGATTGTACAGGTGAGACCCTCATCTATGTCGTTGATGTAAATTAGAAAGATAACTGGTCCTAGTACCGATCCCTGGGGTACCCCGCTACTTACATTGGTCCATTTAGATGCCTTACCGTTTATGACTACTCCTTGCTTTCTGTCGCTGAGCCAATTTTCTATCCATTTCAACACACTGTCTTGTATTCCATGCGCTTTTAGTTTTAGCAGTAAACGTTTGTGGGGAACTTTGTCAAAGGCCTTTTGAAAATCAAGGTATATAATATCTACAGCTTTACTCTCATCGTAGAGGTTGAGGATATCGTGGAAGAAGTCTAAGAGGTTTGTTAAACAGGAACGTTTTTTACGAAAACCGTGTTGAGTATCTTTAAGTATGTTATTTTCCTCTAAGTGATTTACGAGTCTGTCTCGTATGACCGTTTCTAGCATTTTACATACAACTGAGGTTAAGCTAATTGGACGATAGTTACTGGGTAGGGATTTGCTGCCTTTTTTTAATATCGGTGTTACGTTGGCTAGCTTCCACTGATCGGGCATAGTTCCAGACTGCAAGGATTTATTGAATAGTAATGTCAGTGGTTTGGAGAGCTCATCCTTAGCTTCCTTTAGAACTCTAAGCGAGATTTTATCAGGTCCAGGCGTTTTATTTACCTTGAGTTTATCTAAACAATTCAATACTTCTCTCTCTGTAACGGTGATATTGCTTAGAACATCTGAATTATCAATCTGAATCGGCGATGGTGTAGGGATATCACTGAGGTCTTCTGTTGTAAAAACTGATGCAAAGAAGGTATTGAGGGTATTACTCATTTGTACTTCGTCTTTGGTGTATTCTCCATTTTCATCGACTAACGGTCCAACAGTTGAAGTAACTACTTTTTTCTTTCTGATATAACTATAGAATTCTTTCGGGTTTGTTTTACTTTGATTCGCAATATGTAACTCTAAGGTCTTTTTACTTTGCTTAATTAACTTTTTGGCTTTGCGTCGTAGCTCTACAAATTTCACCCGTTCTTCGTCATTTTGTGAGGATTTTAATCTATCGTTAGCAAATTTTTTAGCAAGCAGGCAGTTTGAAATATCTTTATTCCACCATTTGGGCTTATTATTATGGCCTGGACGCCGTATTTTCGATGGTATGCAGTCTTGCACTGCTTTTAGGTAAGTGGCTTCGAATAACTTCCAAGATGTATTTATGTCGTTATTGTGAATTAAAAAGCTCCAGTCAGTTTCTTTAAACATAGCTCTAAGTTTATGGAAATTTGCTTTCTTGAAATTAGGGACTTTTTCGATGCTACTATTTGGTTCGTTACTAGTAAACTTTAAAGTGAAAGTTATCGTACGATGGTCGCTGTTACTGAATTCATCACGAACATTCAAATTCTCTATTAATTCTTCTTTTGTTGCAAGTACAATGTCAAGAAGGGGCATGGGGCCCTTCTTCAGAGGTGCTTTATCTAAAGGGAGAGGATGGACATCAGTAATAACCCTGAGGTTCGACATTGCTAGAGCCGCCAGCACTTTAGGGCCTGGGGTAGCTGCCACCAACGGGGTTGGGCAAGAAGTAGTGAATGTCGGGAGTTCTAAAGGTCTAATCACAGAAGTGCTAGGAGGTGCAGCTGAGAGAGTAACCGGGGAATCCGACGAGGCAGGGATTTGATAATGCTGTATTACTTTATGTAATAATTAATTTACCTGATCAGAAGTCATCCATTTCCTAGAGGGGTCTTTGGATGAATGTGATCTAGCCTCAGAATAATTACTAGGGAGAGACTGAGGAGCCGGGGAGAACATTCCATCCGCCGGCTCCTCACTCTGCTCCAAGATCTCTTGTGATGCTATCTCTTGTGAGTCTATCTCATTATCCGCCGGGGGCCAAGACAAATCTGGCTCTGACGATGGCAACACGTTGATGTTGCCGTCCTCAGGCCGTTCTGGAATAACATTAAAAGATGGATCTGAATGGCACTAGTACCCCCCTGCCGCTATGGGCTGGGAGTCATGAATCACCTGTGAGCTGAATTGCGCCCCCGCCAGATAACCCCTAAATTGGTCGGCTAGTACCCTACTCGGGCCGGTCTACCTCACACCCCGTGGAACTACAGTTAATTTTGGTATGGCAAAAGTCACATTAGGAGGTACATGCACAGAATGTTCCTGACTAGGTGTAGATGCTAATAACTCAGATCCTATTTCCGACTCCCCTGAATCACGTGTATGGGTGTCAGAGTGAGGTGTGGGAGGGGGCGGCCGAGGAGTCTCTCGCCGGCTGCTCGATGTGTCATATTCTTCTCTCCGGCGCTTGTGAGACCGGGAAGATTCCGAGGTGGAGTGGTGAGAGTGTTTCCGGGGAGACTTCGACCTGGACCTCGACTTCCGCCGCGTGGCACGGTCAGAGGAGGGGACCTCAGAGTTGTCGCTCTTACTACTGCTACTGATAACCTCCTTGCTGATGGCTTTAGCTCTGAACTTGGGTCTGACCGATTTGGAGGATCCGGGTTTAACTAAAGGTGACTTGATAATTAGCTTTTCCCACAGGACTTGGTCGTCACATTGGAGTGCCTTATGGGCTGTGTCCTTAGCATAAGAATTGAACGCCGCTTTAATCTCATGCAAGGCTGCTAAACATGACAGGTCTCTCTTCGCCAGCAAGGCGGATTTTAATTCAGAGCAGATGGCGCACCTTTTAGACAACCACACACCTCGGGAGCGATCTAAACATTTCACACATTTAATGCAAAGAGTATGAGCAAAAACGGGTAAAAGGGAACAAGTGGGCGTAGCGCAAAGTTCAAACCTAGGCATGGTGCCGTAATTGAGAGGGTCCCCCCCTCCACCGGGAGTAGATGTCCAACTCCGCCGGAGAAGTAGTCTGGGGCCTGGAAACAAAATGTCCAGGAATCAATGCTTATAAGGATAACCTGTGAGGTATTAACACCTAACGAGCGGCCTAGGCGGTAAATAATATGTAGCCACCAGCGGGGTGTTTTTACCCAAAATAGGGCTGTTTACGTGATCATTTTCATGCCTAAATAAGACCCAGAGCGAAAAACAAGTATCTATCCCTGAAAGGGCATAATCAGAGCTTTCCAATGACACCACAACGATCCTTGGATGACCACTAGTTTTCTTGCAACAACCGCGCAACACGAGTGCAAAAACCATGTAATTCGGTACTTTCCCCATACAATTCACTATGTAGCGAGTGTGAGAGGGTGGAGGAGGGTGGGATTCATGTCAGTTGGTCCACCGCGGTGGTCTGGAGCAGTCATACGCTCGCTACTCTCCTGCCACCACTTGTCTCTCTCTCTCAGCAACATTACGTGCTGAAAAATGCCACGCGACTTACGTTGTGAGCCGCCACATAGTCCAAATTTCTTTCACTCGACATATGATGCACGCCGCTAATAAAGGGTTAAACATCCTAATCCCAAATTCGCCGGAAAATTAGCGAGAGTGCACCACCTCGCTAACCCTCCGCCGGATCTGTCTAGCTGACTTTCAATAACTTTCCTGCGACAAGAGCCACAGGTCCCATGACCTTTTAAGTTGTGATTATACTGAACATGTTTGCAAAACTAATCTTATCACTTCGTGTACACTTGACTGGTGGCGCTGCAGGCGATAAAGTCTTAGCGTGTCACTAGGTCAATCAGGGCGAGTTAACTCGGTGGGCCGAGTTGGTAAACCTTCTAGGAATGCAATTCCGCCGGGAGAGTGTGGTTCAGCCAAACCACGCCGGGATCTTTTGAACGTTCCTACCCGTCAAGAGACGGATAACCTGGACCCACCGCACGGGGCTGCCGGAACAGACAAAAACTACCGGGAAACAGGGTTGGCAAAGCCCCTTTCCTGCAGTCCCACATATGTACAGTATATAAAATGCATAATGACATATACGGACGTCTCCCCTACCCCCAACGGCACAATCCCGCATGCAAGAACCAACACAGGGGGCATACATAGGTAACAATAACAACAGAAATTTAGAAACCTAAATTACCTGAAGCCTACGTCGGAGACCCCTAATTTGGCTGACCACGTGGTCTGAAGAACATCCCAGCAGACGACGCTCCGGCACCCAGCAGCCGCACCATGCAGAGGGAGGCCCTCCCGAGGGCCCTAAGCAAAACACGAACCCTGGAAGGTGGAGCACCACGTGCAGACACCCTTAAACCATTGCTGATATTTGAAGACAATGGCATGTACTCTCCTCAATATTGACAGTCTGTATCATGCCTCGTAGAGTGGTCACCTCCTAGCTAAGTAAACACAAAAGCTAAGGCGTATCACAAAAACAACACACGCGGTACACCCATCCGGGACTCGTAGACGCCTGTGACAATGGTACCCTATTTTAACACACTCTTCCTGCGGACCTACCAATCTGGCAGCCGTGCTAGCTAATCCAAACCGTGTTACTACAACACAGATATATACAAATGAGCAAGGACTCACTAGAAGCTCTGCGAACGTCGAATGAAGCGGACACGGCGCGAGCCCTGTTGTCGGGAGGGACGCAGAAGAAGGAAGGACGAAGATGGCTGCTAGAGGACCTGGTGTCAGGGAGACAAAGCATGAGAAATCCACGAATATGGCAAGTCATAAGATAACAGATATTAAGTTATTTTGTATTTTTTATTTTTTACAGAGTTTTTTTCTGTAGGGTACCCGATCAAAATGACGATCCCATAAGGGAATTAAGCGTGCACTTATGACGAGTACTCCATGATGCTTCTGCGCGGGCTATTAAAAATGCTGACGCAGGATGTTGAATGGAGACTATTAATATTAATAGGCGAAGTCGGCAATGATGGAGGGGCCCTATTAAATATATAGATATAGATATATATATATATATATATATATATATATATATATATATATATATATATATGTATATATATATATATATATATACTGTATATATATATATATATATATATATATATATATATATATATATATATATATATAAATATATATATATATATATATATATATATATATATATATATATATATATATATATATATATATATATATATATTGTTTTTTTTATGATTGAAATTTCTTTACAAATTTACAGCCACCTAAAATAGTTTAAAACAGCCCGCTGCTTTTGATACAACTAATAGAAAGAACCCTACATTCTTTTGGGTTAAAGGTAATTAATATAACCTTCAAGGGTAGACTATGCAATCATTGTGTGAGTGTGTGTGTGTGTGTGTGTGTGTGTGTGTGTGTGTGTGTGTGTGTGATGATTCTCGTTAGGTTCTGCCCCTAGCATTAATTATACACAAGTTAATTAATGAAGGGTTGACAGTGGTAGAGGTGAGGGTCGGATGGACAAATAATACAACAATTATAATCGAGAAGAAGCATTATAGATTAACCAATAAGCATATAATTGGATAAACAGTGGAACGGATGGATAGATGAAGATACAGGTAGATTATTTCCCATCAAGAAAATTATACTTGAACGATTGACAAGGTAAATTCCCAAACGAAATGTACAGCACTTGTGTGTATTGAAGATAAACGAGATTACCTAAACCTGGGAATATAGGGTGTTTCAAAAATATTGTCACATCCTGCCGAACTTATACCCCAGTTCAGTTGTATGTGTGTTATGATACCTCATGGGGCCTGTGGAGAGGCTAGGGGCCTTGCCTCGTGGTCCGCCTTTTGTCTCGTCAGGGTTGCGCCTATGGGAACATTATTATTGTTGCCACGAGTATAATTACTTCTTTTGTTCAGCCCTTGGGGGATTATTTCGTTTATCATAAGTTTACACAATGATGCCTTATGTTTATTTGTTACTTTTGTGAAGTTAATGAGAGTGCAGGCTACCTGAGATAATTAAGTGTTCTTGCGACGCCTGGAGCCCTTCCTTGCCACGCGGGGCCCCTAGCTCGACTCGCGGCCACACTAGCTGCCTCACTCCAGTTTTACCTCTCGCTCTGTCAACGTCACTGTTTGGTGTTGGCTAGGCTTGCTTCTTTCGTTTCCCTTAACACCTAACGAGCGGCCTAGGCGGTAATTTATATGTACCGCCCAACGGGGTGTTTTTACCCTAAATAGGGTTGTTTACGGGATAATTGTCATGCCTAAATAAGACCCAGAGCGTAAAACAAGTATCTATCCCTGAAAGGGCATAAACAGAGCTTTCCAATGACACCCCAACCATCCTTGTACAACCGCTAGTTTTCTTGCAACGATCGCGCAACACGAGTGCAAAAACCATGTAATTAGGTAGTTTCCCTACATAATTCCCTGTGTAGCGAGTGTGAGGGGGGAAGGGAGGGTGGTTTTCACTTCAGTTGGCCCACCGTGGTGGTGTGCGATGGTCATAGCCTTACTACGCTCCTCACACCGCTCAGCTCTCTCTCTCTCTGCAACATTACGTACTGAAAATGACACACGACATAAGTTGTGAACCGCCACTTAGTCCAAATTTCTTTCACACGACATAAGTTGCGCGCCGCCAATAAAGGGTTAAATACCGCATTTGTCTATTTTGTTTCTTAGTTGATCGGAGCATAGCAGGGGCTGGAGTTATATTTAGCATATTGTTTTGTTTTAACCTATTTAGTTTAATATTGATCACTGCATTCATGCTTCTTTGGCAATCTTAGTGTATAAGCTTCTACACTGGTTTCTTATTTCTGTTTCATTATTCTGATGCATTGTTTCACCATTATTATATGTGCATATTATTCATGGTTGATATCACTGGGGGGATTGGGTGGCTGGACTGTTTATCTCTGTTTTTGTCAGGCCTTTGAGAGCTGAGGTTGCTGGGTGTGTGATATGGTAGGCTAAGCTTTTTCCACCACACAGTATCCTTTGACTCGGGTCTTATCCAACCCTTTATTGGGTGGCAGCCAGCTTCCAACTTCCCCAGGATATCAACCCTTGGGCCTTGTTTAGTTTTTAGCAGCAATACATTCGGTGCAGTCAGGGACTAGGGGTGGAGCCTGTTACTAGGTGAGGTTGTCCCCATTGCACTCGATTGTATTGAGCTAACCCCAGATGATGTTGTAAGCGATAAGTCATTAAAGTTGTTTATCCCTTACAACACCACCGCCGTGCTGTGCTGAAGAGAGCCACTCGGTATATTATTAGGATATAGGCTAGGGATAATAGGCTTGGCACAGAGGTTTAGTGTACTGGACTTTCCATGGGTTTTTGCTTTGTATTGTTCTCAATTCCTAAGCGATTGGGCATGATACAGTGTGTTCTGGGAGTCTAGTAGTGGTATGGTGGGATAATGTTGGTGCCGTATAGAATAACCTTAGAAGTTCTCTTGCATACTACACGCACTATGGAATAGACTCGGGGACAATAGATATTTTTTGAGTCTCTCTTAATAAGCAAAGAGGAAGATAACCATTTTTCCTAGAGAACCTGCGTGTCTTGGTGTTTGAGTCAGATATTAAGAGCGTGTCTGTTGCAGAGTAGTACGGTGCTGTGGGCTAGGCTATGTAAGCATCTGGTTGCCCCGGCGGTTGCCTTCGTAACAATATCCTTCATACATTTCAGAATTAATAGACCTAGCAAAAATATATACACTTTACTATGTGTCGGTTTTGGAAATACTGTATCTCATAATTACCGGGATATTACACATTTTAGTTTAAATAGGAAAGTCTACGGGATGAAAATTAGCAGTAGAATACCATTAC
The DNA here is from genome assembly GCA_032716605.1 of Paralithodes platypus. NCBI lineage: Eukaryota > Metazoa > Arthropoda > Malacostraca > Decapoda > Lithodidae > Paralithodes > Paralithodes platypus. The sequence goes on along the minus strand of CM064515.1, from coordinate 11,606,575 downwards.
CTCAATTACATTATTTTGTCATATATTTGTGAACATCAATGTATTTTACAGTATTTACAATAGGTGCTCGAAGTTTCTCCCTTCCTCATTAATACAGGCTTGGGCTCGGTGTATAAGAGACTGTCGTACATGTTAAAATATCCCTGGTGTGTTTCTTACTTCTCTGCAAGATTCTTGAACTTGTTGCCACAATTGCTGATGGGTGTTGATTTGTGTAGCATACACCCTGCTCTTCAAGTGTCCCCAAAGATAAAAGTCAAGTGGAGTTAGGTCCGGTGATCTAGGTGGCCAGGTAATGGGACCACCATGGCCTATCCACATATCAGGGTACATAACATTAACCCTTGTCTATCGGGGCCCGATTTAAGTCCGTATCTAAAAACCTGGACTATGTGGCGGGGCCTGACTTAAGTCTGTGTGCAATTTTGGCGCAATATTGGCTCTGAGAGAGAGCCGAGCGGTGGGAGGAGCGTAGGTTGCCTAATGACCGCTCGCCACGACCATCGTGGGCCCACTGACATGTACTCCACACTACTCCACCCTCTCTCATTCGCTACACAAGTAATTATGTAACAAATTTATCGTATTTTAGCGATTTTGCCCTTCGGTTGCACGATCGTTGCAAGACAACCAGTGATCGTAGAAGGATGGTTCAGGTGTCATTGGAAAGCTCAATTTACGCCCTTTCAGGGATACATACTTGTATTACGCTCTGGTTTTTGTTTATGCATGACAAAGAGCACGGAAACAACGCCATTTATGGTCAAACAAAAAACGCTGGGCGGCACTGTTAAATATACCGCCTAGGCCGCTCGTTGAGTGTTAAGGAAATCCCTCGTACCTCATGCAAAGAGCTGGATCCCCATCATGCAATAACAACATTTGTTTATGTGTTCTGAGAGGCGCATCTTCAAGTAGTATGGATACACATTGCCTGTAAGTCATTGTGGTAGCAGAAAAGGTCCGATTAGATGGTCACCATGAATACCGGCCTAAACATTGCTCGAAAAAGCTTTCCTGGTGTCCGGTAGTTGATGTTGCATGTGGGTTTTCTGGTGCTCATGTATGTGTATTATATAGGTTCAGCATGCCAAATTTCTTGTGCAATTAGCCGCTTCACTAAACAAAACCTCTGCAATAACACCGTTGTTTTCCCTCTCTTGAGTAAGGAGCCTCAGACAGAATCCCACTCGTTGGTGATAATCACGTTCAGTCAGAGCATGGATGGGTTGGTGATGATATGTGTACAGGCCATGTCTGTTTACAATCCTCTATGCTGATGCATGAGCCACAACAAACCGTGCACCAAGTCGACGTGCTTATAGATGGTTCATCTGCGATGTCACCCAAGGATATCCTCTTCTGCATAGAGTAGTTGCTCATCATGAGGCCTTCCTCTGTCTATTGCACGTGGATTCAGTGAGCCAAATTCCCGTAGTTGTCTTTCTACGCCGAGGAAAGTAGGCCGAGATGGTTACCTCCGGTCGGGATATTGTTCACCATACATCATTACTGCTTCAGCTGCATTTCCTCCCGCTGCACTTAAAGTAAGTAACATGTCTGTGTACTCAGCAGAAGTGTATGGCTCCATGTCTGGTACCTACTTAAGACAGACAGACAGGACATGAGCCAGATATAAGGTTATGATCGGAGGAGCCCAACAGAGGGAGAAGCGTTACAGTGTTAGCAGAAGGATTAGTGGTTAGAAATAAGTAGAGGATAGAAAAGCTGTAGGCTTGTTCACCAGGTTGGACAGTGAAATGAGAAGAAATCGTTGGTGGTGGTGAACATTGAAATCTCCCAAGATGAAGATTTCATGGACAGAATGTGTTTACCTATAGTAAATACTGTAACATACATTGATGTTAAAAAATGTATGACAAAATATAGCCTAGTAATTGAGGTGATGATAATCTACTTATCGTTTTCATCCCCTAGACTTTCATAAATTTATCGAGAGGACTTCCCTAGTGGTTAAGGCCCCATTAATTGCTCTTTCCATTCACATATGCATAGCCTACGTGAGTTGCAGTTGGGATGTGTGTACATGCTTAGATTGATATGCAGGATTCGAAGTTGCATAATAAATCGTAGGCAGTGTCCACCATTCTTTAACTGTCTACGTGGTGCGATGCATAAGGTGTTGATTTTCGGTGTGAGCATCCTGGATTCGAATCCACGGACTGCCACATGTGTTTGTAAATTTCATTAATCGATTTTAGGAGTATAGTGGGTTGTTGGAAGGAACATAATAATTGATATTGGTTCAGGGGTAATTTATCGAGAGGACTTCCCTAGTGGTTAAGGCCCCATTAATTGCTCTTTCCATTCACATATGCATAGCCTACGTGAGTTGCAGTTGGGATGTGTGTACATGCTTAGATTGATATGCAGGATTCGAAGTTGCATAATAAATCGTAGGCAGTGTCCACCATTCTTTAACTGTCTACGTGGTGCGATGCATAAGGTGTTGATTTTCGGTGTGAGCATCCTGGATTCGAATCCACGGACTGCCACATGTGTTTGTAAATTTCATTAATCGATTTTAGGAGTATAGTGGGTTGTTGGAAGGAACATAATAATTGATATTGGTTCAGGGGTAATTTATCGAGAGGACTTCCCTAGTGGTTAAGGCCCCATTAATTGCTCTTTCCATTCACATATGCATAGCCTACGTGAGTTGCAGTTGGGATGTGTGTACATGCTTAGATTGATATGCAGGATTCGAAGTTGCATAATAAATCGTAGGCAGTGTCCACCATTCTTTAACTGTCTACGTGGTGCGATGCATAAGGTGTTGATTTTCGGTGTGAGCATCCTGGATTCGAATCCACGGACTGCCACATGTGTTTGTAAATTTCATTAATCGATTTTAGGAGTATAGTGGGTTGTTGGAAGGAACATAATAATATATACTAAAATGTGTAATATCCCGGTAACTATGAGATATTTCCAAAACCGTCACACAGTAAGCTACATTTATTATTGCTAAGTCTATTCATTCTGAAATTTATAAAAAAGTGTTTCTGAAGCACCCTGTATAAATAACTATATTTGATTGAAAAAGAGTTATCAAGTAAACGATAATACAATGAAAGCAAAATAAAACAAAGCTAAACAAGTATGCAGCAGTGGATGAAATAATTCATCTGAAAATCATGACCATTTGCGAATTAGAAATGCAAACATGATTATTGGAAAGATTTATATGAAGGGTTAATGAGAACAAATGGAAATATATGGAACAAGAAGAATGAATGCAACACCGAGAAAATACAAACACACACAGTAAAAACGAAGGAGCTCTAAGTGCAGTATAATGCAAGAGAAGTATAATGTTGCTTAAAGAATATATACAAAATAATACATAAGTGTATCCGGGAAAAGTGGTAAATGTCAATATTTACAAAATATATTGACATGTATGAATAGATACACTACAGTATAAGATGAAGGTGAAAGTAAGAGCGCGAGAAGAGGTGGAACAAGCAACAGGGAGATGGATATGAGGGAAGAAAAATACACCAAATAGATCAAAACTAGAATAAACTAGAATCATACAAATATTATTAGAGAGTAAAACCACTGAGGAGTGCAATTAAGGAAGTGGGAGGGGGTTAATGCCAGCTTAATTTCTGCACAATTGGCTTGCCAATTACAAAGGTTGAATACAGACGAAAAAAGGGAGCGCTGGAGGAGAGTGAGAAGCTAGGGAGTTAAGGCGGAAAGAAATATACTGGAAATGGATATGCTTGACTTGCGAAATAAGAGATATGCGAAATCTTCGGACGGGAGGAGATAGAATAGAGCAAAGCACGAGAGGGATTCACAATAAGCATACTATATGTTATCAAGAAGGATATGATAACAACAGTATATGAAATATGGTGTAGGTAGATATATAACAACAGTTGGTAATATGGTGTAGGTAGATATATAACAACAGTTGGTAATATGGTGTAGGTAGATATATAACAACAGTTGGTAATATGGTGTAGGTAGATATATAACAACAGTTGGTAATATGGTGTAGGTAGATATATAACAACAGTTGGTAATATGGTGTAGGTAGATATAACAACAGTTGGTAATATGGTGTAGGTAGATATATAACAACAGTTGGTAATATGGTGTAGGTAGATATATAACAACAGTTGGTAATATGGTGTAGGTAGATATATAACAACAGTTGGTAATATGGTGTAGGTAGATATATAACAACAGTTGGTAATATGGTGTAGGTAGATATATAACAACAGTTGGTAATATGGTGTAGGTAGATATATAACAACAGTTGGTAATATGGTGTAGGTAGATATATAACAACAGTTGGTAATATGGTGTAGGTAGATATATAACAACAGTTGGTAATATGGTGTAGGTAGATATATAACAACAGTTGGTAATATGGTGTAGGTAGATATATAACAACAGTTGGTAATATGGTGTAGGTAGATATATAACAACAGTTGGTAATATGGTGTAGGTAGATATATAACAACAGTTGGTAATATGGTGTAGGTAGATATATAACAACAGTTGGTAATATGGTGTAGGTAGATATATAACAACAGTTGGTAATATGGTGTAGGTAGATATATAACAACAGTTGGTAATATGGTGTAGGTAGATATATAACAACAGTTGGTAATATGGTGTAGGTAGATATATAACAACAGTTGGTAATATGGTGTAGGTAGATATATAACAACAGTTGGTAATATGGTGTAGGTAGATATATAACAACAGTTGGTAATATGGTGTAGGTAGATATATAACAACAGTTGGTAATATGGTGTAGGTAGATATATAACAACAGTTGGTAATATGGTGTAGGTAGATATATAACAACAGTTGGTAATATGGTGTAGGTAGATATATAACAACAGTTGGTAATATGGTGTAGGTAGATATATAACAACAGTTGGTAATATGGTGTAGGTAGATATATAACAACAGTTGGTAATATGGTGTAGGTAGATATATAACAACAGTTGGTAATATGGTGTAGGTAGATATAACAACAGTTGGTAATATGGTGTAGGTAGATATATAACAACAGTTGGTAATATGGTGTAGGTAGATATATAACAACAGTTGGTAATATGGTGTAGGTAGATATATAACAACAGTTGGTAATATGGTGTAGGTAGATATATAACAACAGTTGGTAATATGGTGTAGGTAGATATATAACAACAGTTGGTAATATGGTGTAGGTAGATATATAACAACAGTTGGTAATATGGTGTAGGTAGATATATAACAACAGTTGGTAATATGGTGTAGGTAGATATATAACAACAGTTGGTAATATGGTGTAGGTAGATATATAACAACAGTTGGTAATATGGTGTAGGTAGATATATAACAACAGTTGGTAATATGCAATTATACTATATTTCCATTTGATTTGTCCTTGTACCTAGCCTTCTCCTAGTTGCGTGCATACTTCCAGCATTCCTTAAAGTCTACCTTCTTCAAGGAATGCTGCCTTGCCGAGGCAGAAAGGCTTGAGTATCCTTATGGTCAGTAAAGATATATTAGCTCATGTTCAACCATGCTAGGCACGCTTGCTGTTAGGGATCAGACTAAAACTGTTCCAGCTTGCCAACATGTCTTAAAGTAAGCATGGTGAGCTCCAATTTGCTTTGCCCTTAAACACGATAATAATAATAATAATAATAATAATAATAATAATAATAATAAATAATAATAAATAATAATAGATAAATAATTATAAAACATATATATAAACACAATACCAATCTCACATTAGTGTACTTAGTGAAAATAAATTTGTTGCCGTGCAGAGATTACTCATGTAGGCAAACACAAGGCTCACTGTCGTTAATTGTGGTTGAGGTAGCAAGGACATGACATAACGATAACAAAAAAAGAAAAAAAAATGCCGCAGTTGCTATACTGAATATAGTGTTCCTGGCATTTACAAATTCCCCACAGGACTTGTTCTGGCTCCCTTGGGTTGAAAGGGCAGAGCGTCATCCCAGATTAGGGGCACAAATCTGGTGGTAGAGTATCCGTAGGGCTTCCAATAAGTATATGTATAATAAGTCAGTCCTTGTGTTGTGTAGTGTCTCTCTGGTTGCTACTGAAGTGATGCTTAAACTACCAGATCTTTCTCCAACGTTAAATCTAGAGTGTGTTCTCTTGCGCGACCCTTTGGAGTAGGTTGGAACTGTGACCTTTTCTCTGTGCCAATCCAAGTATAACATGACATACAAGTATATAACACGAGGTTTTGGCATCACCAAATCATATCGGGATACAGTTATACACTCCTTGAAATTCCGGTTTGCAAGATTAAATGTAGAAAGTATGTATGCTAGATCTAATGAAGTTGGGGAAACTCTTGCAAGAAGAGAGGTAGATGTATGTTGTGTCCAGGAAACTTGGTTAAAAGATAGTAGTTATATGGATTATTAGTAGGAATACTTGGGCTGGGTTTTATGGTGGTAGAAAAATGGGAGGAGAGTGTGCTTGAAATTAAGAAGGTGAGTAAGAATAATATTATGCTCTTCAGGGTGGATTGATTGGAGAAGTGGAAGAGGCGTAATGGAACAAACATGATAATGTGTATTCGATGGTGTCAGGGAAGAGAACATAATCGTAATAATTATGTGCATGCAGGTCTTGTGCTGATGGGAAGAAGAAATAATCCCTGGCCAGCTGGGGTGTGCTAGAGGCAGCTATTACCCATAATATACCCACAATAGAGAGAAGATATCTCTAAGAAGAAGACCGAAACTGTTGTAAGAGGAAGCTATTACCCACAATAAAGAGAAGAGTATCTGTTGGATGAAGACAGAAGCTATTATAAGAAGCAGCTATTACCCACAGTATACCCACAATAAATAGAAGATATCTGGAGAAGACAAGAAACAGCTGGTAAACACATATTACCTGAGAGAGAGAGAGAAGATGTTTTAGACTGACTGTCCTGGTTCATTTAACAAAGATGTTACCTCATGGACAACCTATTTCAAAGAACATTTTAGACAAATGATGCAATAAACTACAAACAGTTGGTGTATAGTTTTCATTGGTTAGCTATTTAGTTAGCAATAGTGATAGGATCTTATAGCGAGATCAAAGATAGTTAAACATGGGTTTATATTACCAAAGAGTTTGTGTATAGTCAATTGTTTTTTATATAATCGCCATTGTACATACTGTACTCTGGCTTTCAGACATATTGTCCAGATCTCCTCAGTCGCTATGTGTTTGCAATTTATCTTCACTGGCGATATTTCATCCACAGGTGGCGCCTTCCATGTGTCTTGTATTCGACAGCCATTTCTGTTGCCATTATTGATAAATCTCTCGCCTCTCCGCATCTAGTAAAATATTTAGTGTATTTTTTAGTTGTATTAGCCACACCGTACTTAACATAATCTTAAAACATGATTAACCTAATCTATATTAACTAACCTTTTCTTAAGTATATATGTTTATAGTATAATACTCATAAAATCAAACTGGTTTGTGAGCTAGACAAACGTATGTCGTTCTTTTTTGTTTGTTTACTTAAAACGAAAACAATATTTTACTCCCTATCTCATGGAGCACCACTTTCCAACACAGTCTCGCATAATATTCTTGCCATTACAAGGATTTTGAAACATCTTTATACTCTAATAAACCTTATATATATGCACATAATTAAGTGTGTGGATATATGTATGCTCCAATATTATGGTGTATTTAATTATACCCAGGTGGAAACAGATTGTTCCAATATTCAAGTATTATTATAAACAAAACCTTTGATAAAGATGTGATGAATATTGTTGTCATTACCACCTACTGTATAATAATATACTCTTGCCCTATTGTATGCCACCGAGATTGCTGAGCTGGTATAATACATAGGAAAACAGGCAACAACAGATATATTGATCTTTACGAGGCTAGTGTAACTGAAACTACCTAACCTATGTTGACAAAAGTAACGGAAGCACAGTACAGATTTTCTGTTTTCTTTTTTTTTCCAACTACTCCCTCTCGGGCATAGACTAAGAGCCTGTACACATTCTACCACTGAACACGGTGAAGCCAGTGTGGTCTCGTTCCAGTCTAGGGAGTGAGACAAGTGAAACACCCACTCACGGCTCGAAGCAGCCCCATCTCCGAAGCTGCTTCACATTTGCGCTTCACGCTTCACTGTCTCAACCCATAGACTCGGACCCTCACTCTCATAATGCCACCTATTGAGCAATTGACTCACTAGGCATTGCCCCCGTATAGCGTATTTCGAATATGGGAATATTCATAAAGTGCTATTTAATCAGGGAACACAGTTAATTGGGGGTTATTCCTTAGTCTATGAATCATTTGTGTTACGCTCCACTGTATTCTCTCATGCTTATCTATGTGCTTTCGATAATATGGACAAGAAAAGTAATCACTATTTTCCAGATGGGAATGAAGTTGTGAACCAAAAATTTGTATAAAGTGAGAATAACTATTTCAGATTTGTATTCAAACGATTTTCCAATGAAGCCAATCATTTTGTTTGCTCTCATAACTACCGCGTTACATTGTTGGCTGGGATTAATTTGCCTGATATTGAAACTTTATTTCGTACATATGTCCATAAAGTGGTTTAAAAAACGATTGCCGAGAAAATATACAATTAATACACCGATATGCATACGGTATGCATATAATAAATACGCATTATCACACACACACACACACACACACAAACACACACACCCACCCACACACACACACCCACAAACACACACACACACACAAATTAAGCCATATAATTGACCATAATTAGTATTATGCTGTTTTGTCCATGTGTTAAAGAGTGTTGTACTTTGAAAGTAGTTCACATTGATACAGCCCCCATCTCAGCCTGGCCAGGTGGACTCTGTCCTCGCGAGGAAAGTAAGATTCAGAAGGATGGGTTTGTGGAGGCTGCAGCCAGGAATTGAGTGCCTATCATGTCCAGATGGTCTTTGACTTCGAGGACTTTGGTTTCTTGATGTAGGTGATCTGTAGGTGTAGTAGCTGTGCAGCCTGTGATGATTTTTAGGGCTTTATTTTTAATAGTCTGTAAGGTCTTGTGGTGTGTTTCAGCTAGGTTAGAAGCCCAGCAGGGCTTGCATATTCCATCACTGATCTTATGTATTGGTTGTAAACTGTGGTGGTTGTTTCTTTGTTGTGTCCAGATTGTGTGTGGGCAAGTGACTTGAGGGCGTTAAGTTTGGGTGTCAGTTTATTTTTTGTGTTTGTGGTATGTTGTTTGAATGTCATTAGAGTTTTATATGTTACGCTATGTTATAAACATTGTCCTTGCTGATAAATACAATTAAAGACAATTTAACGGAGTCAGGAGAAGAATAATTATACTGAAGATATGAGCTTAAAAAAACAAACAAAGATAAAACTTTCAATCAAGAGGAAATAAAACAGAATAGTAAATCTTCTTAATTCGTGGTACGATTCAAATGCTCTTTACTTCACTTCAACCATATAAAATTAATGCTTGTATAATACATCTTCAGGTGGATTTGTTTTTCGTCGCCCCCATCAACATTGGAGGGAATAACAGCCGACTTATCTCCTCCGCCAGGAAATGGTTCCATAATCTGCTGGAAGGTTCACCCAGATTCCATCGAACAACATTTTGTTAAATATACAGTTATATAAGAAAATAGTATTTAGTTTATTTATGAAACTGACCTCTATTGCCATTAGCATTCGTATTATACGCTACATTTGTCCCTTGAATCTTACTGACATTAACTCAAGGGCAATATTATTCATACAATTATTAAATTATTATGGAAAATCTCGATATAATAACATTCTGTATGTTCATATTTTTGCCTTGATAGTGTAAATGCAGTGTATTGTTAATATTGAATAATAATTACCAAGTAGTAAAATGTGGCATATTACCAGATATACGTTTTGTGTGTTCTGTACAATTGCTCACATGAATTAATTATAGTATATTTCACTTACATGAATAATTGGCTGTACACCATTAAATAGGTATATGAATTAAGTGCTGGAAAACAAACTAATATCTTTATTTAATCATATTACTTGTCCTATTGTAAAATTATATTAGTATTTACTGGATCAACCTGGCTGGCTCATTTGGGCAGATGTAGACTTATAATTCTAGTTGAGGTACTTTCAGTAGCTTAGAACAGAAATACAAAGGACAACTTATGAGTTTTATTAATTGAATAGTACAGAACAGTATATGTGAAGAATAATGCAAGTAATGGCCTTAATATTAAAGGGTTACAAATATATATGCAGTATATATGGAATAGAAACTGCAATGGAGAATGTATGTACAACAAGTATATAGATGAATTAACCGAATAATGGTAGCAGGGAATATTAATAGTGTAAGAACGCATGTAGTGTTTCTGAGTAATTATAGTGATCGCTCTATCTGTAATGATGAAGGCTGAGTCGTCTTGGGGGTATGCATACATACATAATAATTATTATATACAAAAATATATACACAAATTTGAAGATCGAGTGCTCCACATGAAGTGCGGTTCCTCACTTGTCAGGTTCTTCAATATTGAAGATAAGACAACAAGGGTTGATCCCACGTTTTTCTTGGTCTGACCCTTGGTGCAGCTCCCTCCACGTTTATGGACTTGCATCTTTTCACTTATGTATGAGGTATAATTATCTTTGATAAGAGTTGCAAGGGGACAGTGTGTGGTTGTGATTAAGTAATCGTAATAGGGCTAGAAGGGATCTTCAAAAGAATATCAATAATTATTCCTACAAGTTATGCATATTTCCCCGGTGGGACAGTGAGCAGTTCAATGTGGTCGATTGTTTCATGGGTGGAGCATCTGAAGATGGCGAAGATCCTGGTCTCTGGTAGTAGGGACAAGGTGCTGGGGCTGGATTGTTTTGGGCAGCTCCGTCGTCTGCTGCTGCTCATCTTTCTTCGCTGGCATTGTGGAAGTGGATCTTGATAACCACCCGGGAGAACTTGGTAAGCACCTTGTCGGTCTTGGAAGGCACCATGTTTCGCATTGGAAAGCGCCTGTTCTGTCTTGGGAAGCACCATTGGTTATAAGTCTTTAAACAGGCTTTGGAAAATGCCTTGGAGGTTATGGGAAACACCTCTACAAAGATTTAGGTCTTGGGAAGCACCTTTATCTCAATCTTTGGAAAGTGTCGAGGAACTTAGGGGGTGTGAAGTTGCAGAATAAATTGTCCATCTGATATACCTTGCATTTCTTGCTCCTATTCGTCAGGAGTGGCTAGGTGGTGAGGGCTGTACTTGGGCCGTTGTGGCCTGGAAGCATGCGGCTCCTTTGAAAAGTTCATCTGAAGTCCTGAGTCAGGTACCTCAGGTGGCGTAACAATATCGGAAGCGGGCTGTGACATCATGCAGGGCAGGACTTTGGGTCGCTCAGAGGATGGTGGTGGAAGGCAAACTATTCTTCTTTTTTTGGTAGTGTTTTTGCCTCCTCTGGTATTGTTGTTATTGTTGTAGATCCCCAGACTATCTGGCCGAAGAGTCTTGAGTCTGGTAGGCCAAAGCTGCCCCAGATGCTCGGGCCCCTGAAGGGGCCAGGGTGAGATGAGATCTGTCTCTGCGGGGGAAGGGATTATCAGCCCACGGGCTTGCACCACCAGGCCAATGCCTCCAGTCTGCAGCCCTCCTTGTAGTGCCACCCAATCTAATGATCTCGCCCAGCACCAAGAAGGAACAATAGTACAGTAAGAAAAAATGACAGAAATGGCAAAGGTTGGGTAGAGGATGCCAAACCTCACTCTGGATAGGACCAACCTTCACCCGCCCCTTTGGTTTTGGTGTAGATGGATTCTTATTTATTGTCTGTGTGCAGATTTTCTACTTTCCGTGGTAGATATAGTTTTAGGCATTGGAGTTGGTGGTTGACTGGTTACTGTATGTGGTGTGGTGCTGACCTTCACTGAAGATGGCAATTTCCGGTGGCAGACCGACTTATCATCATCCCTGGTTACTGGTATCACAAGAGATACTAGCCTGAGTGATGGTGGTGATGCAAATGTTCTTATTTGGGGTGCGGATATAAGACAAATCATGGAGTGTTATTGAACCCATATGGGCATCAGTACAGTTGGCTCTTCCACAACAGTTTGTACAGTGTTCGGGCAGCAAACACAGAGTTTTTATCAAGTGACTTTCTGAAGACACAGTTTCGGAAAGATACACTTCGATTACTTAGTTACATAATAATAACAATAAATGTACGACTGGATGGGGAAATTCTGGAACAGGTGGAGTGTATTATATATCTAGGGGGAGTGATAAGCAGGGATGCAGATGTGGGATTGGAGGCAAAACAAAGAGTGTGTGAGGGAAGGAAAACTTTCGAAGCAATGGGAAGTATGTAGAAGGTGATAAATCATGGAATCTATATTTTATTAATTTCACTACAACACCAAACACCCCCAATGCAATTAATTAAAGTATATATGAACCGTCGGGATTCGAACCAGGGTTATCACACACAGATTTTTGCCACCTTAACCATTACACCACCAGGACGGTTAAAGGTTTATGCACACGCCTACGACTTATTATCCATTCTCGAATACTGGATATTAATCTAATCATGTTCATACTCCCAACCGCGCTATGGTAGGCCTAATGTGTAAGTGAGAGGAAGGAATATTCATGGGGCACAGATCATATAGACCGGCCTCGCTACGAAATATCCCTGAACCTACTGATAATCTATATTTTATTAATTTCACCACAACACCAAACACCCCCAATGAAATTAATTAAAGTATATATGAAACTCTCCTATTACCACATACTTCATCTGCGCTTGCTTTCACTTCTTCCTTAAACAGTTGTCATTCATCGACTATTTCTCTCTCTTTCACTTCCATCCACTTCTCATTTAGCCTCTCCTTGTACTCCTTCTCTTTTGCACTTTTCTCAAACTCATTAACTCTTATTACCTCTCTTACTTCTCGCTTGTTTTTCATTATCTTGTAAGTATTATGTAATAGTGCATGATTCACAAGGAGAGCCATTACATAATTCTGAACTGACTATTTAGAGCATTCTAACCTTGTTTAAACATTTGTACTTATCATTCCATAATTGAGTGTTATTTTTCTGCTAACGTAATACTCTTCCCACATTATATATACTTTGCTTGTTAACTTTTTGCTAGGACTGTACAGTCTTGTGTACTGGGAGACTCATCGTTATACCACGGAGAGCCAAGAGTTTGTGTTTCAAAATAGTAATTTAATTATTTTCTGCATCTACTCGGTTCACTTATCCTTGCACTTGGCTCTGTTATGCTGTTCTAGAAGCCTCTGACCTGTACAGGAGAATCACAGATCTTAAAGAGTGTGTAAGAGCCAGGACTCCAACATGGATCGTGCAGGAGGTGCACACAACATTTAGGTATAAGGAAAGTAGATCTCAGGCGGAGTGTTGTTCCGTCAGGTTAATCCATACTGTACTAGCGACGGAATACAGCTGTCAGTAAAAAACTGACTCCCCAGTACCAGTGACGGCTCTCAGCCGTTCTGCTAATAACTAGATGGGGCTGCTAACATGACTTGGAGGCAATGCTGTGAGTAGCTGGCAACACTTCTCATGATTCCTCTGAGCTACTGCATGCCGGCTGGTTCAGTTACCCACCAACTCTTGAGCTGAGAGGATGTTGTCTCGTTGATTATGGAAACAATTATGGTACTGGAGGGTACACTTTTATCTACTATGCCATGTTACAGTAGGGGTTAAATAGTGTGCTGTCGGAGAATGGTACCTCAGTCCAATTAATTATTAACTCATGCCACAGCAGTATGTTGTTGTTTTATGTTATCTTAGGATTGACAACTTACTGGTAGGCTTTATTTATATTGTAATTCAGTGTGTCTCCTGGCTGGATAGTACTGAGGTGGTGTGCTAGAGGTTTCATGCAGTGCAGTCTATGTTATGAAGAGTATTAGTCCAGCCAAGGTTCATAGTTAAATAGAACATTCATGAGTAACTTTTAGTATTATATGAATTTTGTTGATATAGCTTGGAATGCGATTAACGTAAAATTGATAGCCTATTCGGATTTAAAGTGCAATATTTAAAATATTTTACTTATAATAATTCTATCGATTACTTTGTTGTCATTAAATTTAACTATCAATGTAAATTGTCAGTTCAATGATGTTGGTTTTTGAAGAGTAATGGTCTGGATGTCTGGTTAGTTAGTTAAAATAGGACTTCAGAGGCTACCAGCCCTTCTGGATTATTAAGCCAGCTCACTGCAAGTAAAAAATACCGTCAGGATTGGAGCCATTTTTCGAGAAATTCAGTCCCTTGTGATGTCTGTTAAATTTAAAGTTGAAGTTGAGGGGGGATAGACAGGTTGAGGAGGTGAGAGGTGTCTTAAGAATTAGAGAAAAGGAAAGGAGGAAAGAAAGAGCAAAGTAGAAGAGTAGAAGGTGGAGGGCTGTCCTTGCTGGTTTTTGGGGTTCATTTAATTATAATTTTAAAAAAGAGATACATTTTTGTGTATTTAATTTAAACTCTTTTACTTCTATAAATAATTTTACTGAGGAGATAAATTTTGTATATAATTATATATATGTTTGTAGCGTCTTTGTATTAATTTAGGATTTTTTTGTTTTTGTATTATTTAGGATGTTCATATAAAATCTGAGCAGAGATGTAGAGTCATCCATTTCAGTGCTCATTATTCTTAATTTACGGTGTATAAGATAATTATTTAGCCCAAATAGTGTTGCTTGGTAAATATATTTAAGTTCTTTATATACATTTAGAGTATCCATATGACATTATAAAATATCTGTACTTATTTAGACAATCAGTCATTCTTATTTTAGTTTGTGATATTTAAGAAGTCTAACACACAGTTGTTCTTTTTGCTGTAATTGAATAACTGCTGCAGGTTTTCGCTTAAAGGATTTTAAAGGAATTTAAGAATAATTCTGAAATATAAGTACATAACAATTTATGAATAATTAATGTAAGGATTGTAAATGAAGTGTGGGTAGGTAGATGTAGTACTTGGTTATTTATTTGTTTGATTGTAGACTGGTCGATTCTCGTAGATATGTTTGGTATTAATTATTTATCTCAGTATGTAAAATGCTGCCATCGTATCCCTTATACTATAAAAATAATGTTGATACTTATAGGGAAAGGGAATTTAAATACACTTGTTATCCAGCCACATGATCTGTATTCAGGAGCAAAGTAAAAGTTGCAGGAACAAAACTTGATAAATAAACTAAGTATACAAAATAAGTATTCCCCATAAAGGGAGAAAATCTCCACCAATCCTAACACCTCCTTCAAGGTTACATTATCTTTGTATGTATGTATGTATGTATGCTCAGGCCCAATCCCCACTTTTCCTATTTTTATTTTTATGTTCTATTTTGCTTTATTTATTATTGTTTGTTTTTATTTTCTTGGGGGTGGCTGAGTCAAGACAGAGCAAGAACAGGGAAAACACAAAACACAAGACAAAACAACGAACAAACACAGACAAAAAACAAAATTCACACACATCTAGGTCACCCAGGAGAACACCCAGAGACCAGGATCACCAAAGTCGCTCCAGCACTCCCCCGGCCCCCGACCACCCGGAGAGGCTCCGATCTCGGCAGGCAGACATACAGCGGAGCCAAAGCCACAAGCCCGCCCACCACTCTTCCAGGCGCACCCTTCATATTAATCGTCTCCCCGGGCCAGGCGCCTGATAGACTATTATCTAGTCCAACTTGCGCCCGACCACTTCCCTCAAATGACCACGTGTTCACTCAACTATTCACAAGCATTCTCCATTCATTCCTATTTATTACCACTTCCTTTGCCTGATCTATAGTCATTCCTCTATCATCCAAAGCTTGTCTTACACAGTCTCTCCATCTCAATGGGGTCTTCCTGCCCTTGTCTCTCCCCTTGTATATGACTCACATATTCTCTTTGTAAGCCTTTCATCTCCCATT
The DNA here is from genome assembly GCA_032716605.1 of Paralithodes platypus. NCBI lineage: Eukaryota > Metazoa > Arthropoda > Malacostraca > Decapoda > Lithodidae > Paralithodes > Paralithodes platypus. The sequence continues at coordinate 11,590,561 of CM064515.1, read as the reverse complement.
CGTTCAACATGACCATACCAGCTCAGCACCCTTCTGTCCACTCTGGCTGACAAATGTTCCTGCTGCCCCACTCTCCTACGTATCTCTTCATTCCTCAATCCATCTCTACGAGTAACTCCACACATACTCCTCAAGCAGTCCATCTCCATCACATCCAGCTTATTGCTCTACTTTTTCTTCAGAGCGCATGTCTCAGCCCCGTACATCACTGTTAGCACAACAATTCCTTGATACATTGCACTTTTTACTTTCATTCCGAGATTTCTTGTCTTCCACATACTTCCCATTGCTCCGAAAACCTTCCTTCCTTCACACACTCTCTGTTTTACCTCCATTTCCATACCTCCACTTCTCCTTATCGTTTCTCTTAGATATTTAAAACACTCTACTAATACTTGTTCCAATATTTCCCCATTGTTACGACCGGGGCTCGTATAAAACAAGGGCTCTTAATCATTGGGCTAGAAAGGCACACAGCCACAACGGTAACACTAGATCCAACCCTCGAACTTATAATGCCGGCGCACAAAAAACACCTATACCCTCCAGAGTTAAATCTGCGATAACGGGGTATCCTATAACTCAGTATAAGTGCACTACTACTACAGGCTGATGATCTCTGATACAGCCTGATCACAACAACATACAATTACGTTAATAAGGTATACAAGGAAAAGATAGAGATCTTAATTAAATCACTGCAATGATTTAATGCAAACTAGAAGAAGGTATACATAATGTTACTCTAAACAATAATGAACTGTCACTCCTATATTAAAGAAAGTGAACAAAAGTCCCAAAGCATCGAGCAGGAATCTTCTGAAGAAAGTCTGATGCTGGGGTAAGATGATTGTATCGGATTTTGAACTGTTATATAAAGCAGGGTTAATATAGGACATGTGTAGAGACAGACAGTGTCAACTGACACGGGAATAACGATAAATGCACACTAGTATTATCTCCAACAACAAAAGAAGTACTTCGTCAGGCAACTCAAAAAGCCTGCTCAGGTTGTGCAACTCAACAACAACCAAGGCTTACAGTCAACGTGAATAAGAATGCTGCATACATAACATAAGAGTTTATAATTCTAAACGGGTGTCTGCTAGGCTAATAAAGTCTAGCTGGGATGTCATAGGCTATGAAACAATGGCTTAGCAAGCGGCTCGTAGCCTAGCGAGGTCCTTAAGACTGTGCGGCCAAATGATGTTAATTGACGGGGTGCTCTCTTGAGAGATCCGGATCGCTTGTATCTGGTTCTCTCATGGCGACCCTTGCAAAGTCAAAACAAAACGAGTTAGCACAGTGCTGGGTGGCAGAGGCAAAAGCCCTCACTCGCAGCACAGTGCTATACTCACAAGGTACACAGTCAGAAAGACCACCTAGGCTTCCCACGTCTCCGTTGTGATTGTACAGGTTAAACAAAACCTGTTACACATCGGAAATCACAACACCTGTAGCCTTACCCCAGTCTAGCATTAAATAGCCCAACAGACAGCCAAGGAATAGGCAGGGAGACACCTTGAGTGTGTCGAACCTCTACAGACAAAATGGTAACCCCTCAAAAATGCCTAACTAAACATATAATATCTGAGAGCTTCAGCATATAATACGATGGCCGATATATGAAATCGTGCAGAACCAAAGGGGAGTTATGATATTAAATAGAGAGGAAGAATGAGAGGTAAGAAGTTGAGAGAGAGAGAAAGTGCTCTATAGGTAGAAGTCGGTGACAGGTGGCAAGGGATATGTTAAGGGTATGCTGGTCAAGCAAGCTCTGAAGAGAATAGCTCCTAGGGACCCCTCCAGGATCACACACAAAGGCATGGTGGTCAGCCAATCACAGGCCGCTACGTCACCAGACAGCAGGCCTGCAGAAGGCGCCAGGAACCACCAGCCAATCAAAACCGAGAGAAAGCCACGCGGGTGAGGGACTCCTCCAGGCGGGAGGAGGGACGAGGGAAAGCAACACTCTCCTCCCACGCTGCTCGCTCGCTCTATCTCCTTCACTACAATGCATCTTATGTTCAACTCATGATATAAAATATAATGCATTGTCACAGGCGAAAATAAAGACCACTTCTATACTGCCTGTGACATGACGATTCACAAGAAAGAAAGTACAACATTGTAGATAGACTGTAGTCCATTTCACTGCCCTGGCGAGCGCTAGTGGCTACCGGGAGGCGATTCTGCCAACGCTGGCAGGCGTCACACCCCGCCCAAGATATAGGACGCTCAACATTAGGCGAGCACGATATCTGACAAGGCAGAATGCCGACAAGACCCGTCACACATAGCCACTCCGCCAGAAATGAAATGCAAAGCTCAATCTTACATAAAACAACATATCAACATAAAGAAAATCTTATAACCCCTCCCAAACATAATAGTATAATTTTAGCCTGCTATGCTCCCAGAGCGAGCTACACAGAACCCAGCCTCCTAAGTGAAAGGCAGGTTCAACTTAGGACTTTAGCTATAACATAGGCAACTTACAATTAACTATCAAAAGAATTAGTTTTTATGTTATTTTTTAGTTTTTAATATGTTTATGGCGGCTGCACTTACAGGGGCAAGCCTAGTTTTTCTCCACTCTCAACACACACTGACTGAACGGCGAAGGTTCTCCTGCATACAAACCCTCCCGTGACAAACAATCAGCCAAAACATTATCAGTGCCCTTAGCATGCCACATATTCAACTTGTGTTCCGGCAGCGCAACAACACCTGGCACTGATATACTGCCCAGTTCAACACAAGACTGGCATTTCTCTTCGCTCTTTCCGGCAACGGGGCCTGCCAAAAGCCTTTCACTAGTTCTAGCTTCGTGATAGGCGATGCAGCCACGAGGCGGTCTATGGCGTCGTCAACTCTCGATAAGGTATAGGCGTCTGTCAGAGATAATGCACACACACTCGCAATCAAAACACTCACTGACCTTGCCACTTAACTCAGCTTGCAAACTCACTGGCAACGACCACTCCCAATATCCTTTATCCCTCAGACCCATTTTCCACATGTCGTCTAGCTCTGTTTTCACGACAGGCTTTTTAGCAGGATTTATACGGTAGGGAATTAAACTGAGCCTTGCACTGTCTCCAGCCTCCATGTCGGATTCTACCCCGTACATCAGGCCTGGAGAAGCAACAAACATGCGGATGCACTTCCACAGCCTAGTAAACAACTTATCTCGCAGAACATGCCTAGTGCCCTCCCACAACCCAGCCGAGACCGCAGCTTCTAACCTGTAGTCTCCCTCCTTCTCCACCTTCGTCCCTAGAACAGCCAGGTCATGAGAGGGTGTGACGCTCCTGCATAGTAGCCACGTGCGGGCATGCGCGAGTGTCGCCTGCCCAGCCGTTTACAAACCGGCTGGCGGCAGCCGGCCGGCTGGATTTTCCTTAGTATATATCCTACGACAATGTAACTAATGTCTGGGATATTCTTATGTTGTTTCACAGCTTGAAGCTGCCCTTATTCTTAACCAACGCATCTTAGTATATTTTATTCTCGATAGATGATTGTTTCATTATTATATATAAGATGTAAGTCTAGTGAGAGTGGGAGGAGACGAGCGGGAGAGAGAGACCGGCTGGGGGACGTTGCTTCGCGCGGGCGCGGAGCTTGGGACGAGCCTGATTGTTGCCAATTGATCGCAACGTTAGGCTTAGTTTCGACTCACGCAAGGGGTAGACGATTTTGACCCGGCAACGGTGTTGAGTGTTGCCAAGCATGGGATGTATTTCGCATGCCTAGGGTGGGGTCCAGACAGATTCAAGACTCAGAGCTCACCTCACTGTCGTACCCTTCGGACCCCCTTGATATCTATCCCTCTCAACCCCACTTAGAAACTTTCTCTCTTACTTTGTATACCTTCTTTCCACTACTTCACCAATCTATTTAATTATCCCATCCCCATGATAGACCTTATCTATCATTGTATAAACGACGAGCTCTCAGATAACTAGATAGGATTTTGGGCCTTATGCAGAGATATAATTGTTAATGAGACCTAGGAAGCTTTTTTGTTGTCTCATATTTGGTGGTTTCATGCTTGCTAGTGTGTTCTTGTGGCAGGTTAGCAGGGGCTAGACCGGAGGGGAGGCATTTTGCGAACCTTTAAGTGAAGTCTGCTGGTGCGAGTCCTGTGAACCCGCACGACTTTACTAGGATACCCGTGGGAGTCTGGGGCATTTTCTTGTCTGTGTCCCTGTGTGTCTAGTGTTGTGTTGTGTGAGGGCCCTTGCCTAGTCCACTCAGCACTGCGCTAGCACGTCTTGCGTTTGTTTTAGGGTTGCCAGGAGAGAGTCAGATACTTGGGATCTGAGTCTCTCAAGAGAGCACCCTTTCAATTAGAGTAATTTGGCGCACAGACTTGGGAACGTCCCTAGGCTAGAGCAGGTGGCTCAGCCCGGGTATCCGAAGCCTATATCCTTCCGGCTAGACCTCTGCCGCCTGGCAGATTAACAGCTAGGGGTTTATTATTTCTGTATGCTTGTTATTGTGCCACAGTTTACCGTCTTTGTGAGCATTGTGAGTCAGGGTGTGGCTTAGAGACTCTGTCCGAGCAGGCTTGCCTGACTAAGAGTGAGAAGCACACCTGTATGTGGTTATGTTGCGAGTTGCTGCCTTTATTTAATTATACCTATGCCATTATACACTGTAGGTCTATCACTAGTATTTATTCCTGCTTATTAGTTAAGAGTTCTCTAAATCCGCAACATACTTTCTTTGCTAAGCATCAGATCCTACAGTAGCCGCATGCAGTTTAGAAACCTGCATCTTGTCTACCTGTACGATGTTTTGAGGACTGTTTGCTTTCACCTTCTTTCACGCAGGGGTTATTAGTTGTATTAATTAACGTAACGTTAAATGTACTTTATTCTAGTTTGTTGTTAAATTGTTTCTGCAATTTAATTCCGTTATCTATCTTTTCCTTGAAGCTTTAAGTCAACTTAATTGTGTGATCTTTTATGTAGCCTGCTTGACTATCAGCAGTCTATAGTGCGTGCACCCTGTAACCGAGTCATAGGATACCTTGTTGTCCAGGCAGGACTCTGGACGGTTTAGGGTGGTTTGTTGCCTGGGTTTATAGATAAGGGTTGGATCTAGCGTTTTCCGTTGTTGCTTGTTGACGCATACCTAGTCCAATAGAAAGAGCCCAGTGTTTATATATCCCAGGACGTAACAAATGGCGACCTTGCATAGGATTTACTGAACAGAGGAATATAGTGGTCATTTGTTTTGAGATACCTTATGATTAAAGGAATACAGTGGACATAGAGGTTTTTTTTGGAGCAACCAATATAACACATTAAAAACTTTAAATAACATTAGTATATACATACTTGCATAGGAGATAAGGCACATTCTATAACCGTGATAATTACTGCAGTGCACAAACATGTCTAATACATCAGAACACAGTGGTGGGTCAGGTCACGATACAGGCTCGGAGGGAGAAAGACCTGTGGAGTGGCTAGTCGATAGCGAGGAGGGTGCTAGAAGATTTTTAGAGGTGCCCCTTACCGCTGCCAGGGTGTTGAAGCTGAATAAGTATGGCTTAAAGTGTGTAGCAGGTCTTCAGGGTCACCAGGGTTTAAGTGGCATTAGGAAAGATCAGCTGAGGACTTTGATATTGGGTTTAGAAGGGAGAGACCTGGGTGGAGAGGCGAATGGGGGCCCCGGTCCCCAGCCCCCCTCCACTCTACCCCCGTATCAAACGTCAGGGTGCCTGAATTTAGTACATACCCCCAAGTTGATGGTCAATGGCAGCGTGGAATTCAATCACAGGGACCCTCCCATTAAATGCACCTTCCCCTCCTCAAGGGTTGACTCCAGATTTGTTGTTTCGGCTTGAGATGGCCAAGGTTGAGGCCGCCGAAAGACAGGTTAGTGTGCAGGCTGAGGTTGCTAGAGTGCAGGCTGAGGTTGCTAGAGCTCAGGTTGAGGCTACCGAAAGACAGGCTAGTGTGCAGGCTGAGGCTGCCATACGAGAGGCTGAACTGCAGGCAGAGTCTACTAGGTATCGGGCTGACAGGGAGCTGGAGAGATCTCGAGTGGAGGTAACAGGGCGAAATATTGGGGGAGGTAACAGACATCAGGACCAATCATTGTCGCACCTGCTTAAACTAGTTCCTGTGTTCGATGAATCATGTGTGACTGAGTTTTTTATGCGATTTGAGAAGAAGTGTCAGGAACACCAGTGGCCTCTGGAAAAGTGGGCAGCATTAGTTTCATCAAGACTCCTAGGAAAGGGGCTAAAAGCGTATGATGCACTACCTTTAGAGTCCTGTGTAGTTTATGATGAGCTAAAGAAGGCTGTGCTACGGGCCTATGAGTTACAACCAGAAACTTACCGCTTGAAGTTTCGGGGTGTTACTAAGGGCAAGGATAGTACCTTCCTAGAACACGCCCGGGACTTGTCTGATGCACTACGACATTGGCTGCGTTCTGAGAGAGCAGCTACTTTTGAGGAGTTGAGGGAGCGGCACTCTTGGAGCAGTTCTTTAAGTGCACAGGTGGGGACTTAACATTAAATATAAAGGAAAAAAATCCTAGAACTCTCCAGGAGGCAGCAGAAATGGCTGACCTCCGACTGTCATTAATTCGAGGGTGCGAAGCAGCAGCTAGGAGTGAGTCGGGTGCAAAGGATCGTACCCCTCCCCCTCCCAAGAATTTTGATACACATAAATACACAAAACCAGGTAGCACTGACAATAAAACCGAACATAAACCAAATACCGTCCCGTATAAGAAGTCTAATGGTACCTCCCACTCCCAAGGGAATCCAAAGAGTAAAGAGTGCTTTGCATGTTACAAGGAGGGTCACTTTGCAAATGCTTGTCCGAACAAGCCACCAAACAAGGTTGTGTCATTGGCCCGCAGGTGTCGCCTATATCTTCTGAGTTTGCCAAGGGTAGTTCGTCAGAGGTTGGGACACAGCCTGTGTTCAAGAGTCCGGAAGGCTCGAACCCTGTCCGCGACGTCTTTGGGGGTCATAGAGGGCATGGTTTTGTGAGGTGGGCTGGCGAAAGGCGAGGAGTTAAGCTATTGCGTGATACTGGGGCTTCTCAGACCTTGTTAAAGAACTTTACTGGTAGGCCGATTAACGCTGCTCGGGTGGTGGTAGTTCAGGGGATCAATGCTACAAAGTCCTACCCGCTGGTGCGGATGGAGCTGGAGGTGGGTGATGTGGCGAAGGAGCTGGATGTCAGAATCGTAGAGAACTTGCCTGTTGGGGGCGTCGACCTCCTCCTCGGCAAAGACTTTGCGGTGCCTGCTTCTAAGGTTTCACCCATGGTCGTTGCCGAGAAGGCGGCCGACGTTAGTGGGGAGGAACAGGAGAGGGTTGAGAAGTGTAGCGTACAAACCAAGGCGTGTGTTGTGACGCGTTCTCAGACATCCGGAGCCTTGCAGCCACCACCTCAGTCTATCAAACCGCGGAGGAAAGGTCACAAGAAAACGGGAAGTGTTGGTCAATTGGAGAGTTTTGAGCCGGCAGTGTTTCTTGGTGACTCATTATTGGCACCTATGTTAGAGTCTGGAGAGGCCCAGTACCTGTCACAGCTAGTGAGGAGGTAGGGCAGGAAGAGACTCCGAGGCAGCAACGTTACACACGGAGAGAACAAAGGGTTGCTCAGTTTGATATTGGGGGAGGACTTGGGTTGCTTCGGAAGCATCTAGACAGGTTGGTTCCCTCAGATATTTGTAAACTGCAGTTGGAGGATCCGGAAGTCCAGAAGTGTGGTAATGGTGCTGTCGAGATCAAACACGAGGACGGGGAAACATGTCATGTGAACCTGTTGGAGGAGTTTGTGAGGCAACCACCTGAGCAGCCTACTGTCCCTGCGTTGGTCTTCCGCGGCCAAGGTGGAGAAGGAGAGGGGGGCAGTAGGGCACAGGTGGAGGAGAGTAGGGATTGTCATGTCTCGGCGGAGCAGTGGGCGGGGGACACGAGTCTGGTGGCTGTGGACGTGCTAGAGCACCTGCCTGAGCAGCAGTGTGCAGCGCTCGAGCACCAGCTCGGTTCATACCCCACTGGTCGTGCCGAGCCCCTGAGTCTCACAACTCGGGCATTGCAAGATGTTCCGCGGGCAGGTCACGTGAATGTTGAAAGACCGTTAGCCTTGTGGTTTCGGTGGTTCAAGGTGGGCGACGAGGCTTTGGCATGGTTGCCAGGTCAGGGTCGACCCATGGCTGCCAAGGGTGGTGGTCAAAAGGAGGACTTTGAGCAGATTGGTGAGGTTGGCTGTGGCATAGAAGTGCCCAGTCGTCGCATAGCCTCCCAATGCTGCTCTAGTCAATTGCAACAGCCTACCATAGACCGACTGTATCTGGCCATGTCGCTAAAAGCGGTGATGCTGCGCAGGCAGATGTAGTCGTAAGAAATGCGGGGATGTGCATGTACGGTATCGGCGGGGAAGCCTTAGCAATAATGAACTATGGGAGTGACTGCACAGGTGGTATTGATTGTCCCTCTCATGACCTGGCTGTTGTAGGGACGAAGGTGGAGAAGGAGAGAGACTACAGGTTAGAAGCTGCGGTCTCGGCTGGGTTGTGGAAGGGCACTAGGATTGTTATTCTGCGAGATAAGTTGTTTACTAGGCTGTGGCAGTGCATCCGCATGTTTGTTGCTTCTCCAGGCCTGATGTACGGGGTAGAATCCGACATGCAGGCTGGAGATAGTGCAAGGCTCAGTTTAATTCCCTACCGTATAAATCCTGCTCAACAGCCTGTGGTGCAAGCTGAGCTGGAATACGTGTTGACGAAGGGTCTGAGGGATAAGGAATGTCGTGAGTGGTCGTTGCCTGTAACTTTGCAACCTGTGTTAAGTGGCAAGATCAGTGAGTGTGTTGATTGCGAGAGTGTGTGTGCATTATCCCTGACAGACGCCTATACCTTATCGAGATTTGACGACACCATAGACCGCCTCGGGGCTGCATCGCCTATCACGAAGGTAGAACTAGTGAAAGGTTATTGGCAGGCCCCGTTGCCGGAAAGAGCGAAGAGAAATGCCAGTCTTGTGATGAACTGGGCAGTTTATCAGTGCCAGGTGTTGTTTTGCTGCCGGGACACAAGTTGGATGTGTGGCATGCTAAGGGCACTGATAATGTTTTGGCTGATTGGTTGTCACGGGAGGGTTTGTTTGCAGGAGAACCCTCGCCGTTCAGTCACTGTGTGTTGAGAGTGGAGTAAAATAGGCTTGCCCTTGTAAGTGCAGCCGCCAAAAAAAATTAAAAAAGCAAAAACCTTATAAAAACTCTTTATTTTTATAACGTGTAGAATTTTGTATAAGATGTTGTAGCAGTATCTAAGTTAAATGTTTTCGCTTATTGTCGCTAAGTTATTTGAACTTGCTCGGTGGAGTGCAACAGTCTTTATTTTTTTTTTTTATATATAGTGCCTTGTGTCGCAACAGTGTGTGGTAATATGAGAAGCTTTCTGTTAGATATGAAGAACTTAGTCAAGTGTCTTATATCTTGGGGGAGGTGTGACGCTCCTGCATAGTAGCCACGTGCAGGCATGCGCGAGTGTCGGCTGCCCAGCCATTTAGAAACCGGCTGGCGGCAGCCGGCCGGCCGGCTTTTCCTTAGTATATATCGTACGACAATGTAACTAATGTCTGGGATATTCTTATGTTGTTTCACAGCTTGAAGCTGCCCTTATTCTTAACCAACACATCTTAGTATATTATATTCTCGATAGTTGATTGTTTCATTATTATATATAAGATGTAAGTCTAGTGAGAGTGGGAGGAGACGGGCGGGAGAGAGAGACCGGCTGGGGGACGTTGCATCGCGCGGGCGCGGAGAGACTAGCTTGTGACGAGCCTGATTGTGCCAATTGATTGATTGAACCGTTAGGCTTAGTTTCGACTCACGCAAGGGGTAGACGATTTTGACCCGGCAACGGTGTTGAGTGTTGCCAAGCATGGGATGTATTTCGCATGCCTAGGGTGGGGTCCAGACAGATTCAAGACTCAGAGCTCACCTCACTGTCGTACCCTTCGGACCCCCTTGATATCTATCCCTCTCAACCCCACTTAGAAACTTTCTCTCTTACTTTGTATACCTTCTTTCCACTACTTCACCAATCTATTTAATTATCCCATCCCCTTGATAGATCTTATATCTATCATTGTATTAAAGACGAGCTCTCAGATAACTAGATAGGATTTTGGGCCTTATGCAGAGATATAATTGTTAATGAGACCTAGGAAGCTTTTTTGTTGTCTCATATTTGGTGGTTTCATGCTTGCTAGTGTGTTCTTGTGGCAGGTTAGCAGGGGCTAGACCGGAGGGGAGGCTTTTTGCGATCCTTTAAGTGAAGTCTGCTGGTGCGAGTCCTGTGGACCCGCACGACTTTACTAGGATACCTGTGGAGTCTGGGGGCATTTTCTTGTCTGTGTCCCTGTGTGTCTAGTGTTGTGTTGTGTGAGGGCCCTTGCCTAGTCCACTCAGCACTGCGCTAGCACGTCTTGCGTTTGTTTTAGGGTCGCCAGGAGAGAGTCAGATACTTGGGATCTGAGCCTCTCAAGAGAGCACCCTTTCAATTAGAGTAATTTGGCGCACAGACTTGGGAACGTCCCTAGGCTAGAGCAGGTGGCTCAGCCCGGGTATCCGAAGCCTATATCCTTCCGGCTAGACCTCTGCCGCCTGGCAGATTAACAGCTAGGGGATTATTATTTCTGTATGCTTGTTATTGTGACACAGTTTACCGTCTTTGTGAGCATTGTGAGTCAGGGTGTGGCTTAGAGACTCTGTCCGAGCAGGCTTGCCTGACTAAGAGTGAGAAGCACACCTGTATGTGGTTATGTTGCGAGTTGCTGCCTTTATTTAATTATACCTATGCCATTATACACTGTAGGTCCTATCACTAGTATTTATTAGTTAAGAGTTCTCTAAATCCGTAACGTACTTTCTTTGCTAAGCATCAGATCCTACAGTAGCCGAATGCAGTTTAGAAACCTGCATCTTGTCTACCTGTACGATGTTTTGAGGACTGTTTGCTTTCACCTTCTTTCACGCAGGGGTGATTAGTTGTATTAATTAACGTAACGTTAAATGTACTTTCTTCTAGTTTGTTATTAAATTGTTTCTGCAATTTAATTCCGTTATCTATCTTTTCCTTGAAGCTTTAAGTCAACTTAATTGTGTGATCTTTTATATAGCCTGCTTGACTATCAGCAGTCTATAGTGCGTGCACCCTGTAACCGAGTCATAGGATACCTTGTTGTCCAGGCAGGACTCTGGACGGTTTAGGGTGGTTTGTTGCCTGGGTTTATAGATAAGGGTTGGATCTAGCGTTTTTCCGTTGTTGCTTGTTGCCGCATACCTAGTCCAATAGAAAGAGCCAGTGTTTATATATCCCAGGACGTAACAAGGGACAATCAACACCACCTGTGCAGTCACTCCCATAGGTCATTATTGCTAAGGCTTCCCCGCCGATACCGTACATGCGCACCCCCGCATTCCTTACAACTACATCCGCCTGCGCAGCATCACCGCTTTTAGCGACATGGCCAGATACAGTCGGTCTATGGTCTATGTTGCATTCGACTAGAGCAGCATTGGGGGGCTATAACGACGACCGGGCACATCCACTCCACAGCCCAAACTCACCAATCTGCTCAATGTCTCCTTTTGACCACCACCCTTGGCAGCCATGGGTCGACCCTGACCTGACAACCATGTCCAAGCCTCGTCGCCCACCTTGAACCACCGAAACAACGAGGCTAACGGTCTTTCAACATTCACGTGACCTGCCCGCGGAACATCTTGCACCACCCGAGTTGTGAGGCTCAGGGGCTCGGCATGACCAGTGGGGTATGAACCGACCTGGTGCTGGAGCGCTACATACTGCTGCTCAGGCAGGTGGCTCTAGCGCTTCCACAGCCACCAGACTTGTGTCCCCCGCCCACTGCTCCGCCGAGACATGACAATCCCTACTCTCCTCCACCTGTGCCCTACTGCCCCCCTCTCCTTCTCCACCTTGCGCCGCAGACCAACGCAGGGACAGGAGGCTGCTCAGGTGGTTGCCTCACAAACTCCTCCAACAGGTTCACATGATATGTTTCCTCATCCTCGTGTTTGATTTCGACAGCACCATTACCACACTTCTGAACTTCCGGATCCTTCAACTGCAGGTTACAAATATCTGAGGGAACCAACCTGTCTAGATGCTTCCGAAGCAAACCAAGTCCTCCCCCAATATCAAACTGAGCAACCCTTTTTTCTCTCTGTGTGTAACGTTGCTGCCTCGGAGTCTCATCCTGCCCTACCTCCTCACTAGCTGTGACAGGTCCTGGGGCTTCTCCAGACTCCAACAATGGTGCCAATACTGAGTTGCCAAGAAGAGCTGCTGGTACTAAACTCTCCAAACTTTTACCAACATCAGCCGTCTTCTTCCAACCGTTCCTCCGCTGATCAGAAGACTGAGGAATAGGCTGTGACACTTTGGATGCAAGAGGTCTTGTAACAACGCACGCCATAGGTTGCACTTGACACTTCTCTACCCACTCCTGTTCCTCCCTACTCACGTCGGCCGGCTTCTCGGCAACGACTAAGGGGGAAACCCCAGAAGTAGGTACCGCAAAGTCGTTGCCGAGAAGGAGGTCGACGCCCCCAACAGGCAAGTTCTCCACAATTCTCACATCCAACTCTTGTGTCACACCATCTACCTCCAGTTCCATCCTGACCAACGGGTATGACCTGATAGCATTGATACCTTGCACCACAACCACCTGTGCTGCGTTTATTGGTCTACCAGTAAAGTTCTTCATTAAAGTCTGAGAGGCACCCGTGTCTCGCAACAGCTGAACTCCATACTTCTTACCAGTCCACTTCACGCAGCCATGCCCTCGATGGTCACAAAAGACATCGCGGACAGGATTCAAGCCTTCCGGATTCTTCTCCACTGGCTGTTTCCCAGCCTCTGACGTTATTCCCCGGGCAAACTCAGACGACTTCGGGGACACTCCAATGTTGCGAGCCAAAGACACAACTGCATTAGGTGGCTTGCTTGGACAGGCTCTTGCAAAATGCCCCTTCTCATGACAATGAAAACACTCTAACTCCCCCTTGGGCTTCCCATGAGGTGGGGAAGGGCACTGACCCTTCTTAAACGGGACGGTACTAGGTTTATGATCAATTTTGGTGTCGTTGCTCTTGTTCTTAGTGTAATTATGTGTATTAGTGTTTCAGGGAGGGGGAGGGTTACACTCCTTATTGCCTGCATCACTTCTCTGTGCAAGACCGCACCCATGAATCAAAGATAACCGAAGGTCAGCCATCTCAGCTGCCTCCTGAAGAGTTTTCGGGTTTTTCTCTTTAATATTCAACGTCAGATCGCCGCCCGTACAATTGAAAAATTGTTCTAGAAGCATCAGCTGTTTCAACTCCTCAAACGTCAATGCCTTCTCAGAACGCAGCCAGTTTCTAATGCATCGGACAGATCCCGGGCATGCTCAAGAAAGGTGCACTCACGGCCATTCGTTACACCTCGGAACTTCATCTGAACGTCTCTGGTTGTAACTCATATGCCCGCAGGACAGCCTCCTTCAATACCTCATAATCGATGCACGACTCCAAGGGCAACGCATCATATGGCGTGAGTCCTTTGCCAACCAATCTAGAGGAATCAAGGGATGCCCACTTAACCTCGGGCCATTGGTGCTCCCGGCACTTCTTCTCAAAACGCATAAAAATTCAGTGACACCCGACTCATCAAATACAGGGACCAACTTGAGCAGGTGCGATAACGACTGATCAAGACCTCGATTCCCAGAACCGAGACGCTGCCCTGTCGACTCCACCCTAGACTTCTCAAGATCTATGTCTGCACAGTACTTCGCCTTTCTCTCCTCAGCCTCAGTCTCATATCTGGCCCTTCTCTCCTCAGCCTCTCTCTCGCTGCCGTTGCTCGAGCTCATATCTGGTCCTTCTCTCCTCAGCCTGAATCTTAGTCATCTCAAACTCTCGCTGCTGCTGCTCAGATTCCTGCTTCTGCTGATCAGATTCCTGCTTCTGCTGCAGCTGCATCTTAGCCATCTCAAGCTGGAAAAGCATATCTGCAGTTAAACTTTGAGGAGGAGGAGATGCAACAATTGGAGACTCACCCAAGTGCAAACCACGCTGCCAGTAACTATCGGCCTGCGGGACTGTAACCGGCTCCGGAGCCCGAGTGGGCGCCATGGTAGGAGTCGAGTGGAATGGGGGCTGGGCCCGAAAGTGCCCCAGCTCCCGCTCCAGCCGAATCCCCACGCACCCCGCCGAGCACACAGGCCACCAGGTCACCTCTCGACATTGTTCTTGTGCCCACATGCCCCATGACCTCACTAGCTATAACTATAATGTTATCTAACAAGGCCCGCTGCTGCACCTCAGTTTCTGTTTCCCGTACTGTGTCCTCACTGTACACTGATCCGTCGTCCGACACAGTGTCCACCGAAAATTCTCAACGTTTATAAAAAAAAAGAGAAGTACCTAAACTCTTATGTAGCACTATTCACTCAAAAATGCTTGAAGACTCTTAAGTGTTATACTACTTGCCAACCAAAAATCCACGTGTCCACTATATTCCTTTAAACAGAAACAAATTATCACAACACTCCTGCAATATTTCTCTAAGCTTCACAAAATCCTAAGCAAGGTCGCCATTTGTTACGACCGGGGCTCGTATAAACAAGGGCTCGTAATCATTGGACTAGAAATGCACACAGCCACAACGGTAACACTCGATCCAACCCTCGCCCTTATAATTCCGGCGCACAAAAAACACCTATACCCTCCAGAGTTAAATCTGCGATAACGGGGTATCCTATAACTCAGTATAAGTGCACTACTACTACAGGCTGATGATCTCTGATACAGCCTGATCACAACAACATACAATTACATTAATCAGGTATACAAGGACAAGATAGAGATCTTAATTAAATCACTGCAATGATTTAATGCAAACTAGAAGAAGGTTTATTTAAAGTTACTCTAAACAATAATGAACTGTCACTCCTATACTAAAGAAAGTGAACGAAAGTCCCAAAGCATCGAGCAGGAATCTTCTGAAGCAAATCTGATGCTGGGGTAAGATGATCGTATCGGATTTTGAACTGTTATATAAAGCAGGGTCAATATAGGACATGTGTAGAGACAGACAGTGTCAACTGACACGGGAATAACGATAAATGCACACTAGTATTATCTCCAACAACAAAAGAAGTACATAGTCAGGCAACACAAAAAGCCTGCTCAGGTTGTGGCAACTCAACAACAAACCAGGCTTACGTCAACGTGAATAAGAATGCTGCATACATAACATACGAGTTTATAATTCTAAACGGGTGGTCTTGGCTATTGTCTAATAAAAGTCTAGCGGGGACTGTCATGAGGCTATGAAACAATGGCGGAGAAAGTGGCTCGTAGCCTAGCGAGGTCCTTAAGACTGTGCGGGCCAAATTACGTTAATTGACTGGGTGCTCTCTTGAGAGAGTCCAGATCGCCCTAAGTATCTGGGTCTCTCCTGGCAACCCTCGCAAAGTCAAAACAAAACGAGTTAGCCACAGTGCTGGGTGGCAGAGGCAAACAAAGAGCCCTCACTCGCATCACAGTGCTATAACTCACAAGGTACACAGTCAGAAAGACCACCTAGTCTTTCCCACGTCTCCGTTGCGATTGTACAGGTTAAACAAAAACCTGTTACACATCGGAAATCAACAACACCTGTAGCCTTACCCCAGTCTAGCATTAAATAGCCCCAGCAGACAGCCAAGGAATAGGCAGGGAGACACTGTGAGTGTGTCGAACCTCTACAGACAAAATGGTAACCCCTCCAAAATGATAACTAAACATATAATTTTCCTAACTAAACATATAATACGATGGCCGATTGATACTGAAATCGTGCAGAACCAAAGGGGAGTTATGAATATTAAATAGCAGAGGAAGAATGAGAGCGGTAAGAAGTTGAGAGAGAGAGAAAGTGCTCTATAGGGTAGTAGAAGTCTGGTGACAGGTGGCAAGGGGATATGTTAAGGGTATGCTGGTCCAAGCAAGCTCTGAAGAGAATAGCTCCTCGGACCCTTCCAGGATCACACACAAAGGCATGGTGGTCAGCCAATCACAGGCCACTACCGGCCACCAGACAGCAGGCCTGCAAAAGGCGCCAGGGAACCACCAGCCCAATCAAACCGAGGAGAAAAGCCACGCGGGCGAGTCGGGGACTCCTCCGGGCGGGAGGAGGGAGGAGGGAATGCAACACTCTCCTCCCACGCGCTCGCTCGCTCTATCTCCTTCCACTATTCCTTCACTATTCTCCTTCGCCGATTCAGCTTGATAATTCAGATTTTCTAAGCAATAATCACCGTTACAGATAGAGGAAGTATTGAATTGGTTAGATAACACTCAAGGTAAATAAAACGCCTGGACCTGATTGACAATCTCGCCCTAGAGTTCTAAAGGAAGCTAAGGATGCGCTCTATAAACCCACTGACATTACTATTCAATAAATCCTTGCAGTCTGGAACTATGCCCGATCAATGGAAGCGAGCTTTAACGTAACACCGATATTAACAAAAAGGCACAAGGCAACTCCCTAACCGGTAAACTATCGTCCAATTAGCTTAAACCTCAGTTTGTATGTAAAATTGCTAGAAACGGTCATACGAGACAGACTCTGTAAATCACTTAGAGGAAAATAACATACTTTAAAGATACCTCCAACACAGGCTTTTCGTAAAAAAACCGTTCCTGTTTAACAAACCTCTTAGACTGCTTCCACGATATCCTCAACCTCTACGATGAGAGTAAAGCTGTTAGATATTATATACCTTGATTTTCAAAAGAGCCGTTGACAAAGTTCCCCACAAACGTTTACTGCTAAAACTAAAAGCGCATGGAATACAAGACGGTGTGTTGAAATGGATAGAAAATTGGCTCAGCGACAGAAAGCAAAGAGTAGTCATAAACGGTAAGGCATCAAAATGGACCAATGTAAGTAGCGGGGTACCCGCAGGGATCGGTACTAGGACCAAATATCTTTCTAATTTACATCAACGACATAGAATGAGGGTCTCACCTCGTACAATCCTCAAAATTTGCTGACGATACAAAAATTGCAAATAGTGTCACTCTCACAAAGAACAAGTTGACGATATGCAACAGCAATCTAGATACATTGTCATGTTGGGCCCCCAAATTTGGCAAATGAGTTTCAATGCTGGATAAAGGAAAGGTACGACATACTATCGGGAATACCTAAATGAGAAAGCAAACTATTCGATGAACTGGCACTCAGCTTAAGAATGTAACCAGAGAAACCGATCTGGGATTAACACTATCGAGTACCCTAAAACCCGCGTCAAACACATGTGTCAGAAGTTGTAAGAAGGCAAACCAAAATAATGGCCTTTATAGGCAGGTCATGTTGAGCATAAATCCAAAGAAGTTATCCTAACCCTTTACAATTCATTAGTCCGGCGCCCTCTTCTGGAATACCTTGTAAACTGCGTTCACATCCTGGTGCCTTATTCCCAAAACAGATATAAACAAGCTCTAGAACGAGTTCAACGTAGGAGGTTACCCCAAAAGGATACCTAGCCTAAGAACAAACCATACAAGAAGAGCGTCTCTAGAGAAGTTAAATCTATTTCCTTTAACCCAGCGCAGATTAAGAGGTGACTTTAATTCAAGTGTTCAAAATCATCAAAGGCATCGAACCCCCAAGTATGAAAACTGTACGTAAGTACTTCACTATCGACCAATCCTATTACACGCAGGGAAACGGGTTGGCAAAATTATTGGTAAAAAATCTTTTAACTCACACGAATCTAAGAATTTTCTTCTTCACTATCGAGTTGGTCAACTTGTGGAATGGGGCTTCCCCGCAACGTTATAGGACTGCATCCACCGTTGATTCATTTTTAAAACTCTCCGCCTAGACATATATCGCATCAAACCCGCGCGGACTGTACTGCGTTTGTAAATGAATAACTTTATTTTATCCCCCCCTCAGTTAACCTAACTCCATCGTGTCCCCTACTACAACTTCCTAATCCTGCCACAGACATGAGTTCCAGGGCAGTAACTTCCCTTTCCAATCTTCCCATTACCCCACTCTAGAAAACCACTGTTTGGACACTTGATTCATTCCAGCTGTTTTGGAGGACAAGCAACCTAGAAGGGTGCACGAGATCGGTTGTTGCTTGTTTCCTTTGTACTTACTCCTTTGTACTCCTTTGACTACAATGCATCTTATGTTCCCAACTCATGATATAAAATATAATGCATTGTTCACGAGGCGAAAATAAAGACCACTAGTTCTAAATTATACTGCCTGTGAGATGTACGATTCACAAGAAAGAAAGTACAACATTGTAGATAGACTGTAGCCCATTTCACTGCCCTGTGCGAAGCGCTAGTGGCTACCGGGAGGCGATTCTGTCTGCTAACGCTGGCAGGCGTCACACCATCCAGCCTCACATCAAGATTCCCCTACGATCACCACCCCTATTACACACCATTAACTTAATTGTTTATTGACGTTCACCTTCAGTTTCCTCCGCCCACAAACTACTCCACCAAAACTCTTGGACTATAAGACTGACAATAGTATATAACCCTCAGAATCCGCCACCAATGCTGTGTCAAAAGCGAACAGCATACTGATTCAATTCCCAATCTCTACCATTTTGGTCCCTACTAAACCCAATCCTCTGTCCCATAGTTCGTCATTTCACCTCCCTCACCCCACCATCCCTAACACATTAAAACACAGCCATGGTGACAATACACAATCCTGTCGCAAACCTACCTTACTTACCTCAAACCACATTCACACAAACTCACCATTTCCTGAGTCTAACACATGCTCTGCTTTCCCTTCATAAAAACTCTTAACTTCTTCTAACAAATTCCAATTTCCTTTCCTCCAATTTCAATAAATCCTTAACAACCTTCCACATTGCTTCAACGGATCAACACGATCATCACGCTTTTTCCAAATCCATAAAAACCCAAAATATCTCCTTATGCTTCTCTAATACTTCTCGCATAACTATCTGTGTACGTTACATTATTATGTTCTCATGTTCTCTCCATTAAACTTAACCTTTACTCCTAAACTCGATTAATGAACTTGACCAAACTCATGTGGAAGTCGGGGAATTCGAACCCAGGATGCTCACAACACCGAACATCAACACACTTATGCATTGCAACCACGCGAAGAATGTTTTACATTTCCTGGTTCCTTGCTGTGTTTAAGTTTATATAACAATGTTTCTTATAAGGATATTGGCGGTTTTTTTTCCCGTGACGATGGCTGCGATAATTGCTAGCAGAAAACTTTGAAAATGAATATATTGTTTCCAAGCGTCCTTTGTCCTTCTTACCTTCTACTGTGTTAGCTAAAAAATGCCCTAGGTCATGCAGCTGATTGTAACAATTCTTAGATCTAGTATATATATATATATATATAGAATATATATATTATATTAATATATATCTATATAAATATATATAAACAACATAAAGGTTGCCAACCACCAATAGTGCCTCCTCCCTCCACCAACCCTCTGCTAAGCCACGACAGTGACAAACTTAACCATATTAATGAAGGTAGGGCCATACACAATCTAACTGTAGGCCTACTGGCGATTTTGTTTAGCAGCTGAAAACCTGTTTGGTTAGAGATGGTCCTGGTATGGTTTTAAAGCCATTATCACAATTTCAAAAAATAATCTTAAGGCTTTGGTATGTTTACTCGGAATCCTAGTTGAGGCACATAACAAATAAGATGTTATTTGTTAGTTGATGAAGTTGAAGGAAAGCGTTGAATTTAGAATGGGTAACAACACTCTACCTGTTACGAAAGGGACAACCCTTTTTTGGTATAGAAATGAAAGATATATGGTTCGTTCCGCTCTAAATAAATACTACTGGTTAGAAATATGGCTTCATCACAGCTTCTTTCAAATCGATTGTATCACGGCTGAAACTGAATGCTGGCGTATGAGCAGGTTCATTAAAATAAGTTACTTATGCTATACACGTAAACCGAGACAGCGTTGTCAGTAATTAGTTTCAAGCGGCAATACAAAGAAAACGAACATGACATGTCATCAATCAGTCCCACAGCCAAACTTTGATCGGTTAAGCTGAAAGATTAAGAGAAATTCAACAAGTATACAGTATGTGTGTTATGAGAACACATCACACCATAAAGTCGAACAGTAAATTCATAGAACAAAACCGCATCACTCTGGTAGTTACTCTATAACTTAATACACAGTATAAAAAAGATAATAACAAACATGATGCCATATACTCAGCAATGACTTGATAAATTCAGGAAATCCGAACCAAGTGTAGCTGATGAGTAAACAGTAATTCCATAATGTTACCAAGTGAAATCAAACATTTCTGAAAATAATAAAAAAGGAAGTAGCACAAATATCCAAAACGCAGTGGCGGACTTAGGAAATTAGGCTAGAACTAAAATAATAATACCACGGAATGCAAACCATAAAGGAAAAACGTTGAATAATGGACTCGGACCCATGGTACTATGTGCGCTCTATTTTAACACTCCCGGGAAGTACGGCGGAGCCTTTCGGAGTTTACTTGACTATAAATCACAACTGACGTGACCACCAGGTGTCATGCAAGCCTGCAGGTAATATATTTATACACTGACTACGTGTAACATAAGGAACGCGAGCGCCCAGTGCGGGATGAATCTTCTTCCAAATTATTGGGAGCAGTGTTGCGGTCTATTGAGAAACCAATTATTGTCCTTTAGGTCTTGTGGCAACCCATTAATTATTATACTGTGTGTTGTGAGAATCGGACCAAAAACTGGTTTGTGCCTCATAATTTAGGGAGTTTATTTCAGACGTTTTGTGTCCCCCGGATACTGGGTGGAGGGGGTGGTACACTGACAAGTTTCTTTATTAAGTGTATTACTTTATTACCCAAATACGCTCAATGAGGAAGTTATTGTGTCAGAATCACTGGCAAAATGACGTCAGATATATGTGCCCTTCTTGAAGAGTTTTGTTGTTATTCCCCCTCTTAACGGAGTCCAACCCTATAATTTCAATATCCCTGAATGCGAACTCACCACATGCCCATCGTAACTCTAACTCTAGGGTCCTATTGATTGTTAGGTGAACAGAGGCATAGGGTGTGCGACGAGTCTGAGTCATTACGTGTGCCTCTGTCTGGGAGCAGAATCTGGGACCATTCGATTGTGAGTCAAAACCGCTAACCATTAGACCACATATCATCATAAATGAAGGGCTATGAAATAAATTTAACCTATCCAAAAACACACAACACACACACACACACGTTACATTTACCAACATTTATAGAGAGTGGAGTGGACGGGAATTAATAACATCTTGGTAGCATCTCACATGAGGTGAGAGGGTGAGGGGGTTGTTTCCAGTCGGAGGGATAAATAACCGTGGCTCAGTAATTAGACTTAGGTGAGTTTTAAACACATGGGGTGGGATGGGCGTATTTATCTCTAGGTAGGGGGGGGGGGGGGGGGTCTAGGGGCGGTATGAAATTGTTGGGCCCCTGCCGCTTCCTACTTTGAGCTCAGTTTTAAGGATTTATGGTTACCTGACCACCTTCCACATGATTATTTCCTACTCTAATCTAATCTCTCTATTGCCCTAACGAAGGCGAGGGCCCGCCGTGGTCCCCCGAAGGGGTGGACGCGTAACGAACCGCCCCCATGCACATTATAATTAACAAATATACATAATTATACTGTAAGCTTTATTACATAGAAAACATGCTAAAATCCCTGACCAAAACTCCAACTAAGCCTCTTACCCAAAGCCTATCTTAAACTATACTAAGGGGAAGTTTATTTAGGCACTATGTATTCCAACAATCATCACAAAATCTTAAATACTCAGGGAAGTGTATTTTAGTCACTTATGTATTCCACAAGCATCACAACTCTTAAACTTATACTAGGGAAGTTTATTTAGTCACATATTCCACATCGCATCACAACTCTTAAACTCTACTAGTGGAAGTTTATTTAGTCACTATGTATTCCACAAGCATCACAAACTATACTAGGGGACGTTTATTTCGTCACTATGTATCCAACAAGCCTCACAACTCTTAAAACTATACTAGGGAAGTTATTTATGTCCACTATGTATTACACAAGCATCACAACTCGAGATATTATCGACCGATAATTCAACGTGTGGTTTGACAAATGGATATGTTTAAACGAGCAATGATCCGTTGGTT
Source organism: Paralithodes platypus (assembly GCA_032716605.1). NCBI lineage: Eukaryota > Metazoa > Arthropoda > Malacostraca > Decapoda > Lithodidae > Paralithodes > Paralithodes platypus. Next base: position 11,568,278 of record CM064515.1, on the reverse strand, counting down.
GTCCTTGTTTTCACCTGGTTTTATAATTAAATGTCTTATTTTATTTTACGAAGAGGGAGATTGAACTATTAGTAAACAGAGCTCGCATAATATTGCAACAGAAGTGGATAGAATATGCTATATTAGGTTAGGTTTTAGGTGGATCGGTTACTTTTATTGATTTAATCGCAAGCTTCTATAGCCTGACTCGCATTCGACCAGGGTTCGAGAATTCTACCCATCTATTATTGGTTTTTGCTCGTTGACTGTCAATGAAGGCACTCATTTTGTCACTGCAATAAGACACACCATAAGTTGCTAGCTTAAACCCTTATTACACCCTAGTTCCTGGATTCGCTCTGTGACGTGTTTTTTAACTGCTTTGGGAAAAAAGTCCACTCGGCGTGCCATAGTCTTTCGCTCACCCTCATACATACTTCATGCACTTCACCTATTATGGACGTGTTTCTCTGAAAAGCGAATTTAGAAACATAAGTATCACAATCAACACAAATATATAATCTTATATTTTGAAAAGAAGAGTTCCCAAATAAAAACAACCAAGCTAGTTCTAAACTGCAAATACCTAGGGGATCCAGAACTTGTAATGAATGGGCTAGACAACTATTCCAGTGAACTTTTACAAGGAAGATATCGCCTTTCGATCAGTTTTCGTGGTCAGCGCGAGAGAGAGAGAGCGAGGCGCAGGGCAATGAACATAATTATATTGCTGTTTTTTCATTAACTAGGGACTTAGGTGCAGATAAGTGTTAGCCAGTACCTTAGGTTAGTTCGGTCGGGAGGGTTTACGATAAAACATGTATTTCAGATCACACAGTAACCTCTCAAACATCGCTCGGATTACAGTATGTTATAATGGAGTTGGAAACACTTCGGCTTATATTGTTGTGTTAAAAGAGGTTCAGACGCTTCTTTTTTTGATTTAGGGTCTTCTAACCACGGGTCCCAATCAACCAAACGAAGGTAGAAAGGCGACAACTATGCATGACAAAAGCAAACGGCTATTTAAATTGCTTGCACTTCCATTTTACAATGTATGACTGAGTTTAGGTAAAGATTGAGTGGTTTTAAGTTTCTAATTATTAAATAATTATGTTACATCAGACAGGCCTTTTTTGACATTTGTATGGCGAAGATATACACAAATTAAGAAGAATTAGAAGGGGGCTGCTGTTTCAACAACATCTACCATCCTTAGTAAATGTGAAAATTCAGTTACACTGATGAAAAATTGCTAAAGCAAATGTCACACTATGCCGATTTAAGTGCCGACGCTCCACGACTTAAGTAGTGGCGGATACAAGGGGGAGCCCATTGCCGCGTATCTTGTGGGTGATCAATGGGACAGGACGCCCACGTGCAGGCACTCTGGACGGGCACGGGCGCCTAACAGCAACTGGAAAACGGGCGGACGTGGCAACCATGCAAGACCTACGGAAGATAAATTGAGCGTCGGTGGTGCGGTGTCATGCGCCGTAGCGCATAAACCGGTTGGCGACCAAAGCTCCTGACGAGCGGCTTAATATCGGCTGTTAGGGCAGGCGCCTCTAGATTACTACTGGCGGCGATGCACAGCCCCCCGGTCCCACTTGACCCCGACCGAGGCAAAACGGTCCGTCGGAGGCAACGGTTTGTGTGTGGGTGTGGGGGGGGGTGGGGAATTAAGCTTGAGATCTAGGGAGGAAAACTAAAAACTTAATAAAACACGATCATTACATGAGCAGATAAATACGCCCATCTCCCCTTAATTAAGTTTTGTTTTCGAAATTGGTTAAACAAGGCCATCTATAGTTAACGCAATTTCAGTTACCAGTGGACGCCCTTCTCATTATAGTCTGGGCAACTATTAGGTTATTGTATGTATGCTACCAATGGCCCTGTACCAATCACAAGGCCTCCATTCCTCTCATTATTCTCTCTTAACTCCCACAGACCGTTCTTAAGCTGCATAAATCGTCTAATTAGGGCAGAACTAAGGCAAAACAGCCGCCACCGCTATTGAAGGTGTTTTTTATAGATAGTCACTCGTTGATGGGATCGGATGAAGGGAGACAGTGGTGACTTTTGGGATCTATTTATTGATATAATCATTTATTTTTTAGTTTCCTCGCTGGACCTCCATCAAGCTTTTAAAAAAAAAAACACCCCCAAAACCCTAACAACGATTTGTCCCGTGCGACGTTGCCAGGTCGAGGACTCACGCGATGCCCTCCCCCTATGGACGGGCGACTGGGCGTTACCGGGGAGCTGCCTGAAGGCGTCCTACCTTATAAGCGGCGTCTGAGGCAGACAGGTTTTTTTTTTTTCCCCCCGCCGCCCTTGTACTGTCTGACGCCTAATGGACGCTCTCCCGACGCCACCCGCCTACCGTCCCCGTCCCGTCAATTTACTCGCCTCCGCCTCAGCTCATGATAGGGTTGTGCGTGTTCAAACTTTTCCTGAGGCCCCTGACGTAACGCTCCCGACGGCTCTATTGAGTTGGCGCCTACCCACGTAGCGCGGCGATTGTAGGCAAAGACCTGCTATGACCCTTAAGGAGTGAAGAGTCGGCAGCTTAAATCGGCATAGTGTGACACTGGCTTTACAGTGGCGTGCGACACATACTTGACCAGTTGTGAACGCCTACCAGCGTTGGCAGAATCGCCCTCTCGTTAGCCGCTAGCACTCGCAAGGGCAGTGAATGGGGCTACAGTTATTAGAGAATGTTTTTCTTTCTTTCCTAGTACTTGCATTGTTTTTACAGGGACAGTCCATTGGTGGTCTTGATTTTCGTCTATGAAAACAGGAAGTATTTTATATAATGAGTAGAATATAAGCTGCATTGTATGTGAAGTTGAGAGGAGAGAGCGACTCGCGTGGCAGCATGGGGGTTGTAGGGAGTGTTGCCTTCCCTCCTACCATCCTCCCGCGCGCGGAGGAGTTTCCCGCTTGCGCGGGCTTTTTCTCGTCTTTGATTGGATGGTTGGTTCTTGGCGCGTCCTAGGGGCCTGCTGCCTTGTGACGTATCGCCTGTGATTGGTTAGACCCCCTATGCCTTTGTGGGATCCTGAGGGTCCCGCGGAGCTACCCTCCTCAGAGCAGGCTAGGGGCACCTGCCGACTATTCCTTTTACAACTGTCCCCATATATCTCCACCATTCTGATACTGTCTCTCTCACTCAACTTCCTTCATCATTCCTCTAATCTTTTAACGTCACAGCACTCCCCTTGGGTTCTGTCCACGATTTCATATCGGCCCATCGTATTGTGTTGCGTCGCTCCCATATATCTTTAATGGATTAGAATAGGCTATATGGGTTCTTAGTCTATGGGGTGGCTAGACTCTGTGTGTGTTCCTCCAGTGTACTTAGTTTTGGAGGTTTGATGACTCTTTGTGTGTGTCTCCATCATTATCATTCGTGCTCTGCTGGGTTATTCACCTCTCGGCCTATGACGCAATTTGGCGCCTAGCTAGGGATACTTTAACGCTTTATTACCATCAGGGTTTTTTACAAACCTTTAGTTTTAGGTACTTCAACCTCTGCAGTTGTCTTTGAGTTAGATGTGGGCAGAAAACTATTTGAGAGGTCCTTTATAAGAGTGAGAGAACTCTATTTCTTATTGCTAATCTGGCAACCTCTGCGTCTCTATGTCTGAAGGGGTTAATGCTAGGGCCTGGCGATGAGGTTTCTGTTGTCGTTGTCACCGATGTGTGTATGGTTTTCGCTTATACCTACACGACTGCGACGGTTTCTGTGGTAGCCTCGGTCGTCCTTTTGGTTGTGTTCTTTTGCGAGTGCAGCATCGTGTTGTAAGAGGGCATTCGCCTACTACCTTATAACACAGTGCTGCCCTCTTTGCTTGACTTTCGAGGGATTGCCAGGGTAGTAGAACTAGATACTTGAGATCTGGATCTATCCAAGAGAGCATCCCCGTCATTAACGTCACTTTACTCATACCGCCTTCGGACCACGCTAGGCTTATGAGCGGGTCTTGCTCCGCCACAGGTTTCTCACCTTGATATCCCAGCTAGACTTTATCCGCCGAGCAGACATTAGTTAGGACATGAGCTCTTTTTGCTACGTATGCATTATTATTTCACAGCCATTTATTAGTCTAGGTTGTTGTTGAGTTGCACAACCATAGCAGACTGTTTCGTGGCTGAGGACGTTACTTCTTTTAGCGTCGAGCATTACTGCCGGGCGCATTTATAATATTCTCGTGTCAGTTAGACATTATATGTCCTAGCTTGTATTTAGTGTATTCAGTTTACAACGTATGGTGTCCTGCCTCCTGCCTTTATATAATTTAAGATACGAACATCTGATGAGCCTCAGGACTTTCTTCAGAAGTTTCCAGGTCTATGCTGTAGGACGATCCTTCACTTTTCTTTCAGATAGGAGTGAAGAGTTTATTGTTGTTTAGAGTAACTGTATTGAAGGCATCTTTTTATTGTATTAAATCTTGCAGTGATTTAATTGATATGTCCATAGCTTCCCTTTTATGCATTCTAACATAAATGCATCTTGTTTGTTATCAGGCTAACCCCGTGTGGGTTATAGCCTGAAGTAGAGTACATTTATGCCCAGGGTTAAGGATTACCCCATGATAGCAGCTTAACTCTGGCGGGTATAGGGTGTTTTGTGTGCGCCGGCATGATAAGACGAGGGTTTGGATCGAGCGTACCGTTATCGCATAGTGCCCTATTACTTTCCACTCAATAATGTTGCCCTTGTTGTATGCGTAGCCCCGGTCGTACAAAATGGTCGACCTTGCCTAGTATCTTATTTTAGTAGAGACCAGGATCCATTGGTTGTTATTGCGAGTAATAACACATCGGTGCCTCTGCCTGGTTATCTAAGAAAGAATTGAGGATGGTTTGGACATTGGTTTTTAAGGAATATT
>CM064515.1:11503804-11563295 GCA_032716605.1 Paralithodes platypus | reverse complement strand
TGGCTCTGTTATGCTGTTCGTAGAAGCCTCTGACCTGTACAGTAGAATCACAGATCTTAAAGAATTGTGTAAGGATCCAGAGGCCAACATGGATCGTGCAGGATGTGCACACAACATTTAGGTATCAGGAAAAGTAGATCTCCGCGGACAGTGTTGTTCCGTCAGGGTCATCCATACTGTAACTAGCGACGGAATACAGCTGTCATTAAACAACTGACCTCCCCAGTACCAGTGACGGCTCTCATCCGTTCTGCTAATAACTAGATGGTCGGCTGAGCTAACATGACTTTGGAGGCAATGCCTGTGAGTAGCTGGCAACACTTCTCATGATTCCTATGAGCTACTGCATGCCGGCTGGTTCAGTTACCCACCAACTCTTGAGCTGAGAGGATTTTTTCTCGTTGATTATGGCAACCATTATGGTACTGGAGGGTAACACTGTTTATCTACTATGCCATGTTACAGTAGGGGTTACAATAGTGTGCTGTCGGAGAATGGTACCTCAGTCCAATTAATTATTAACTCATGCCACCGCAGTATGTTGTTGTTTTAGTGTTAGCTTAGGATTGACCAACTTTACTGGTAGGCTTTTATTTATATTGTAATTCAGTGTGTCCCTCCTGGCTGGATAGTACTGAGTTGGTGTGCTAGAGGGTTTCATGCAGTGCAGTCTCTGTTATTAATAGTATTGAGTCCAGCCCAGTTCCATAGTTAAATAGAACCTTCATGAGTACCTTTTTAGTATTATATTAATTTTGTTGATATAGCCTTGGAATGCGATTAACGTAAAATTGATAGCCTAGTCGGATTTAAAGGTTGCAATATTTAAAATAGTTTACTTATAATAATTCTAATCGATTACTTTGTTGTTCAGTAAATGTTAACTATCAATGTAAATTGTCCATTCAATGATGTTGGGTTTTGAAGAGTAAGGGTCGGGCTGTCTGGTTAGTTAGTTCAAAAATCAAGGACTTCAGAGGCTAACCAGCCTTTCTGGATTATTAACCCCTCTCACTGCAAGTACCAAAAAATCCGGTCAGGATGGAGAGCCATTTTTCGAGAAATTCAGTCCCCTTGTGATGTCTGTTAAATTTAAAGTTGAAGTTGAGGGGTGATAGACAGGTTTAAGTGGTGAGAGGTGTCTTAAGAATTAGAGAAAAGCGGAAAGGAGGAAAGAAAGAGCAAAGTTAGAAGCGTAGAAGGTGGAGGGCTGTCCTTGCTGGTTTTTGGGGTTTTCTTTAATGATAATTTTAAAAAAGAGATACATTTTTGTGTATTCTAATTTAAACTCTGTTACTTCTATAAATAATTTTACTGAGGAGATAAATTTTGTATATACTTATATATATGTTTGTAGCGTTCTTTGTATTAATTTAGGATATTATTTTGTTTTATGTATTATGTTAGGATGTTCATATAAAATCTGAGCAGGAGATTGGTAGAGTCCTCCATTTCAGTGCTCATTATTCTTAATTTTAACGGTGTATAAGATCATTATTTAGCCCAAATAGTGTTGCTTGGTAAATATGATTTAAGTTCTTTATATACATTTAGGAGTTGATCCATATGACATTATAAAATATCTGTCCTTATTTAGGAACAAATCAGTCCTTATTCTTATTTTTAGTTTGTGATATTTAAGAAGGTCTACAACACAGTTGTTCTTTTTGCTGTAATGAATAACTGCCTGCAGGTTTTCGCTTAAAGGATTTAAAAGGGAAATTTACAGAATAATTCTGAAATATAAGTACATAAACAATTGTATGAATAATTAAGTGTACGGATTGTAAATGAAGTGTGGTAGGTAAGGACGTAGTACTTGGGTTATTTATTTGTTTGATTGTAGAATGGTCGCATTCTCGTAGATATGTTTGGTATTAATTGATTTATCTCAGTATGTAAAATGCTGCCATCGATATCCCTTATACTAGAAAAATAATGTTGATACTTATAGGTGAAAGGTAATTTAAATACACCTTGTTATCTCAGCCACATGAGCTGTAGTCAGGAGCAAAGTAAAAGTTGCAGGAACAAAACTTGATAAATAAACTAAGTATACAAAATAAGTATTCCCCATAAAGGGAGACAATCTCCACCAATCCTAACACCTCCTTCAAGGTTACATTATCTTTGTATGTATGTATGTATGTATGCTCAGGCCCAATCCCCACTTTTCCTATTTTTATTTTTATGTTTCTATTTTGCTTTATTTATTCTTGTTTGTTTTTATTTTCTTGGGGGTGGCTGAGTCAAGACAGAGCAAGAACAGGGAAACACAAAACACAAGACAAAACAACGAACAAACACAGACAAAAAACAAAATTCACACACATCTAGGTCACCCAGGAGAACACCCAGAGACCAGGATCACCAAGAGTCGCTCCAGCACTCCCCCGGCCCCCGACCACCCGGAGAGGCTCCGATCTCGGCAGGCAGACATACAGCGGAGCCAAAGCCACAAGCCCGCCCACCACTCTTCCAGGCGCACCCTTCATATTAATCGTCTCCCCGGGCCAGGCGCCTGATAGACTATTATCTAGTCCAACTTGCGCCCGACCACTTCCCTCAAATGACCACGTGTTCACTCAACTATTCACAAGCATTCTCCATTCATTCCTATTTATTACCACTTCCTTTGCCTGATCTATAGTCATTCCTCTATCATCCAAAGCTTGTCTTACACAGTCTCTCCATCTCAATGGGGTCTTCCTGCCCTTGTCTCTCCCCTTGTATATGACTCACATATTCTCTTTGTAAGCCTTTCATCTCCCATTCGTTCAACATGACCATACCAGCTCAGCACCCTTCTGTCCACTCTGGCTGACAAATGTTCCTGCTGCCCCACTCTCCTACGTATCTCTTCATTCCTCAATCCATCTCTACGAGTAACTCCACACATACTCCTCAAGCAGTCCATCTCCATCACATCCAGCTTATTGCTCTACTTTTTCTTCAGAGCGCATGTCTCAGCCCCGTACATCACTGTTAGCACAACAATTCCTTGATACATTGCACTTTTTACTTTCATTCCGAGATTTCTTGTCTTCCACATACTTCCCATTGCTCCGAAAACCTTCCTTCCTTCACACACTCTCTGTTTTACCTCCATTTCCATACCTCCACTTCTCCTTATCGTTTCTCTTAGATATTTAAAACACTCTACTAATACTTGTTCCAATATTTCCCCATTGTTACGACCGGGGCTCGTATAAAACAAGGGCTCTTAATCATTGGGCTAGAAAGGCACAGCCACAACGGTAACACTAGATCCAACCCTCGAACTTATAATGCCGGCGCACAAAAAACACCTATACCCTCCAGAGTTAAATCTGCGATAACGGGGTATCCTATAACTCAGTATAAGTGCACTACTACTACAGGCTGATGATCTCTGATACAGCCTGATCACAACAACATACAATTACGTTAATAAGGTATACAAGGAAAAGATCTTAATTAAATCACTGCATGATTTAATGCAAACTAGAAGAAGGTATACATAATGTTACTCTAAACAATAATGAACTGTCACTCCTATATTAAAGAAAGTGAACAAAAGTCCCAAAGCATCGAGCAGGAATCTTCTGAAGAAAGTCTGATGCTGGGGTAAGATGATTGTATCGGATTTTGAACTGTTATATAAAGCAGGGTTAATATAGGACATGTGTAGAGACAGACAGTGTCAACTGACACGGGAATAACGATAAATGCACACTAGTATTATCTCCAACAACAAAAGAAGTACTTCGTCAGGCAACTCAAAAAGCCTGCTCAGGTTGTGCAACTCAACAACAACCAAGGCTTACAGTCAACGTGAATAAGAATGCTGCATACATAACATAAGAGTTTATAATTCTAAACGGGTGTCTGCTAGGCTAATAAAGTCTAGCTGGGATGTCATAGGCTATGAAACAATGGCTTAGCAAGCGGCTCGTAGCCTAGCGAGGTCCTTAAGACTGTGCGGCCAAATGATGTTAATTGACGGGGTGCTCTCTTGAGAGATCCGGATCGCTTGTATCTGGTTCTCTCCTGGCGACCCTTGCAAAGTCAAAACAAAACGAGTTAGCACAGTGCTGGGTGGCAGAGGCAAAAGCCCTCACTCGCAGCACAGTGCTATACTCACAAGGTACACAGTCAGAAAGACCACCTAGGCTTCCCACGTCTCCGTTGCGATTGTACAGGTTAAACAAAACCTGTTACACATCGGAAATCACAACACCTGTAGCCTTACCCCAGTCTAGCATTAAATAGCCCAACAGACAGCCAAGGAATAGGCAGGGAGACACCTTGAGTGTGTCGAACCTCTACAGACAAAATGGTAACCCCTCAAAAATGCCTAACTAAACATATAATATCTGAGAGCTTCAGCATATAATACGATGGCCGATATATGAAATCGTGCAGAACCAAAGGGGAGTTATGATATTAAATAGAGAGGAAGAATGAGAGGTAAGAAGTTGAGAGAGAGAGAAAGTGCTCTATAGGTAGAAGTCGGTGACAGGTGGCAAGGGATATGTTAAGGGTATGCTGGTCAAGCAAGCTCTGAAGAGAATAGCTCCTAGGGACCCCTCCAGGATCACACACAAAGGCATGGTGGTCAGCCAATCACAGGCCGCTACGTCACCAGACAGCAGGCCTGCAGAAGGCGCCAGGAACCACCAGCCAATCAAAACCGAGAGAAAGCCACGCGGGTGAGGGACTCCTCCGGGCGGGAGGAGGGACGAGGGAAGCAACACTCTCCTCCCACGCTGCTCGCTCGCTCTATCTCCTTCACTACAATGCATCTTATGTTCAACTCATGATATAAAATATAATGCATTGTCACAGGCGAAAATAAAGACCACTTCTATACTGCCTGTGACATGACGATTCACAAGAAAGAAAGTACAACATTGTAGATAGACTGTAGTCCATTTCACTGCCCTGGCGAGCGCTAGTGGCTACCGGGAGGCGATTCTGCCAACGCTGGCAGGCGTCACACCCCGCCCAAGATATAGGACGCTCAACATTAGGCGAGCACGATATCTGACAAGGCAGAATGCCGACAAGACCCGTCACACATAGCCACTCCGCCAGAAATGAAATGCAAAGCTCAATCTTACATAAAACAACATATCAACATAAAGAAAATCTTATAACCCCTCCCAAACATAATAGTATAATTTTAGCCTGCTATGCTCCCAGAGCGAGCTACACAGAACCCAGCCTCCTAAGTGAAAGGCAGGTTCAACTTAGGACTTTAGCTATAACATAGGCAACTTACAATTAACTATCAAAAGAATTAGTTTTTATGTTATTTTTAGTTTTTAATATGTTTATGGCGGCTGCACTTACAGGGGCAAGCCTAGTTTTTCTCCACTCTCAACACACACTGACTGAACGGCGAGGGTTCTCCTGCATACAAACCCTCCCGTGACAAACAATCAGCCAAAACATTATCAGTGCCCTTAGCATGCCACATATTCAACTTGTGTTCCGGCAGCGCAACAACACCTGGCACTGATATACTGCCCAGTTCAACACAAGACTGGCATTTCTCTTCGCTCTTTCCGGCAACGGGGCCTGCCAAAAGCCTTTCACTAGTTCTAGCTTCGTGATAGGCGATGCAGCCACGAGGCGGTCTATGGCGTCGTCAACTCTCGATAAGGTATAGGCGTCTGTCAGAGATAATGCACACACACTCTCGCAATCAAAACACTCACTGACCTTGCCACTTAACTCAGCTTGCAAACTCACTGGCAACGACCACTCCCAATATCCTTTATCCCTCAGACCCATTTTCCACATGTCGTCTAGCTCTGTTTTCACGACAGGCTTTTTAGCAGGATTTATACGGTAGGGAATTAAACTGAGCCTTGCACTGTCTCCAGCCTCCATGTCGGATTCTACCCCGTACATCAGGCCTGGAGAAGCAACAAACATGCGGATGCACTTCCACAGCCTAGTAAACAACTTATCTCGCAGAACATGCCTAGTGCCCTCCCACAACCCAGCCGAGACCGCAGCTTCTAACCTGTAGTCTCCCTCCTTCTCCACCTTCGTCCCTAGAACAGCCAGGTCATGAGAGGGTGTGACGCTCCTGCATAGTAGCCACGTGCGGGCATGCGCGAGTGTCGCCTGCCCAGCCGTTTACAAACCGGCTGGCGGCAGCCGGCCGGCTGGATTTTCCTTAGTATATCCTACGACAATGTAACTAATGTCTGGGATATTCTTATGTTGTTTCACAGCTTGAAGCTGCCCTTATTCTTAACCAACGCATCTTAGTATATTTTATTCTCGATAGATGATTGTTTCATTATTATATATAAGATGTAAGTCTAGTGAGAGTGGGAGGAGACGAGCGGGAGAGAGAGACCGGCTGGGGGACGTTGCTTCGCGCGGGCCGCGGAGCTTGGGACGAGCCTGATTGTTGCCAATTGATCGCAACGTTAGGCTTAGTTTCGACTCACGCAAGGGGTAGACGATTTTGACCCGGCAACGGTGTTGAGTGTTGCCAAGCATGGGATGTATTTCGCATGCCTAGGGTGGGGTCCAGACAGATTCAAGACTCAGAGCTCACCTCACTGTCGTACCCTTCGGACCCCCTTGATATCTATCCCTCTCAACCCCACTTAGAAACTTTCTCTCTTACTTTGTATACCTTCTTTCCACTACTTCACCAATCTATTTAATTATCCCATCCCCATGATAGACCTTATATTTATCATTGTATAAACGACGAGCTCTCAGATAACTAGATAGGATTTTGGGCCTTATGCAGAGATATAATTGTTAATGAGACCTAGGAAGCTTTTTTGTTGTCTCATATTTGGTGGTTTCATGCTTGCTAGTGTGTTCTTGTGGCAGGTTAGCAGGGGCTAGACCGGAGGGGAGGCATTTTGCGAACCTTTAAGTGAAGTCTGCTGGTGCGAGTCCTGTGAACCCGCACGACTTTACTAGGATACCCGTGGGAGTCTGGGGGCATTTTCTTGTCTGTGTCCCTGTGTGTCTAGTGTTGTGTTGTGTGAGGGCCCTTGCCTAGTCCACTCAGCACTGCGCTAGCACGTCTTGCGTTTGTTTTAGGGTTGCCAGGAGAGAGTCAGATACTTGGGATCTGAGTCTCTCAAGAGAGCACCCTTTCAATTAGAGTAATTTGGCGCACAGACTTGGGAACGTCCCTAGGCTAGAGCAGGTGGCTCAGCCCGGGTATCCGAAGCCTATATCCTTCCGGCTAGACCTCTGCCGCCTGGCAGATTAACAGCTAGGGGTTTATTATTTCTGTATGCTTGTTATTGTGCCACAGTTTACCGTCTTTGTGAGCATTGTGAGTCAGGGTGTGGCTTAGAGACTCTGTCCGAGCAGGCTTGCCTGACTAAGAGTGAGAAGCACACCTGTATGTGGTTATGTTGCGAGTTGCTGCCTTTATTTAATTATACCTATGCCATTATACACTGTAGGTCCTATCACTAGTATTTATTCCTGCTTATTAGTTAAGAGTTCTCTAAATCCGCAACATACTTTCTTTGCTAAGCATCAGATCCTACAGTAGCCGCATGCAGTTTAGAAACCTGCATCTTGTCTACCTGTACGATGTTTTGAGGACTGTTTGCTTTCACCTTCTTTCACGCAGGGGTGATTAGTTGTATTAATTAACGTAACGTTAAATGTACTTTATTCTAGTTTGTTGTTAAATTGTTTCTGCAATTTAATTCCGTTATCTATCTTTTCCTTGAAGCTTTAAGTCAACTTAATTGTGTGATCTTTTATGTAGCCTGCTTGACTATCAGCAGTCTATAGTGCGTGCACCCTGTAACCGAGTCATAGGATACCTTGTTGTCCAGGCAGGACTCTGGACGGTTTAGGGTGGTTTGTTGCCTGGGTTTATAGATAAGGGTTGGATCTAGCGTTTTCCGTTGTTGCTTGTTGACGCATACCTAGTCCAATAGAAAGAGCCCAGTGTTTATATATCCCAGGACGTAACAAATGGCGACCTTGCATAGGATTTACTGAACAGAGGAATATAGTGGTCATTTGTTTTGAGATACCTTATGATTAAAGGAATACAGTGGACATAGAGGTTTTTTTTGGAGCAACCAATATAACACATTAAAAACTTTAAATAACATTAGTATATACATACTTGCATAGAAGATAAGGCACATTCTATAACCGTGATAATTACTGCAGTGCACAAACATGTCTAATCCATCAGAACACAGTGGTGGGTCAGGTCACGATACAGGCTCGGAGGGAGAAAGACCTGTGGAGTGGCTAGTCGATAGCGAGGAGGGTGCTAGAAGATTTTTAGAGGTGCCCCTTACCGCTGCCAGGGTGTTGAAGCTGAATAAGTATGGCTTAAAGTGTGTAGCAGGTCTTCAGGGTCACCAGGGTTTAAGTGGCATTAGGAAAGATCAGCTGAGGACTTTGATATTGGGTTTAGAAGGGAGAGACCTGGGTGGAGAGGCGAATGGGGGCCCCGGTCCCCAGCCCCCCCTCCACTCTACCCCCGTATCAAACGTCAGGGTGCCTGAATTTAGTACATACCCCCAAGTTGATGGTCAATGGCAGCGTGGAATTCAATCACAGGGACCCTCCCCATTAAATGCACCTTCCCCTCCTCAAGGGTTGACTCCAGATTTGTTGTTTCGGCTTGAGATGGCCAAGGTTGAGGCCGCCGAAAGACAGGTTAGTGTGCAGGCTGAGGTTGCTAGAGTGCAGGCTGAGGTTGCTAGAGCTCAGGTTGAGGCTACCGAAAGACAGGCTAGTGTGCAGGCTGAGGCTGCCATACGAGAGGCTGAACTGCAGGCAGAGTCTACTAGGTATCGGGCTGACAGGGAGCTGGAGAGATCTCGAGTGGAGGTAACAGGGCGAAATATTGGGGGAGGTAACAGACATCAGGACCAATCATTGTCGCACCTGCTTAAACTAGTTCCTGTGTTCGATGAATCATGTGTGACTGAGTTTTTTATGCGATTTGAGAAGAAGTGTCAGGAACACCAGTGGCCTCTGGAAAAGTGGGCAGCATTAGTTTCATCAAGACTCCTAGGAAAGGGGCTAAAAGCGTATGATGCACTACCTTTAGAGTCCTGTGTAGTTTATGATGAGCTAAAGAAGGCTGTGCTACGGGCCTATGAGTTACAACCAGAAACTTACCGCTTGAAGTTTCGGGGTGTTACTAAGGGCAAGGATAGTACCTTCCTAGAACACGCCCGGGACTTGTCTGATGCACTACGACATTGGCTGCGTTCTGAGAGAGCAGCTACTTTTGAGGAGTTGAGGGAGTTGGTTCTCTTGGAGCAGTTCTTTAAGTGCACAGGTGGGGACTTAACATTAAATATAAAGGAAAAAAATCCTAGAACTCTCCAGGAGGCAGCAGAAATGGCTGACCTCCGACTGTCATTAATTCGAGGGTGCGAAGCAGCAGCTAGGAGTGAGTCGGGTGCAAAGGATCGTACCCCTCCCCCTCCCAAGAATTTTGATACACATAAATACACAAAACCAGGTAGCACTGACAATAAAACCGAACATAAACCAAATACCGTCCCGTATAAGAAGTCTAATGGTACCTCCCACTCCCAAGGGAATCCAAAGAGTAAAGAGTGCTTTGCATGTTACAAGGAGGGTCACTTTGCAAATGCTTGTCCGAACAAGCCACCAAACAAGGTTGTGTCATTGGCCCGCAGGTGTCGCCTATATCTTCTGAGTTTGCCAAGGGTAGTTCGTCAGAGGTTGGGACACAGCCTGTGTTCAAGAGTCCGGAAGGCTCGAACCCTGTCCGCGACGTCTTTGGGGGTCATAGAGGGCATGGTTTTGTGAGGTGGGCTGGCGAAAGGCGAGGAGTTAAGCTATTGCGTGATACTGGGGCTTCTCAGACCTTGTTAAAGAACTTTACTGGTAGGCCGATTAACGCTGCTCGGGTGGTGGTAGTTCAGGGGATCAATGCTACAAAGTCCTACCCGCTGGTGCGGATGGAGCTGGAGGTGGGTGATGTGGCGAAGGAGCGGGATGTCAGAATCGTAGAGAACTTGCCTGTTGGGGGCGTCGACCTCCTCCTCGGCAAAGACTTTGCGGTGCCTGCTTCTAAGGTTTCACCCATGGTCGTTGCCGAGAAGGCGGCCGACGTTAGTGGGGAGGAACAGGAGTGGGTTGAGAAGTGTAGCGTACAAACCAAGGCGTGTGTTGTGACGCGTTCTCAGACATCCGGAGCCTTGCAGCCACCACCTCAGTCTATCAAACCGCGGAGGAAAGGTCACAAGAAAACGGGAAGTGTTGGTCAATTGGAGAGTTTTGAGCCGGCAGTGTTTCTTGGTGACTCATTATTGGCACCTATGTTAGAGTCTGGAGAGGCCCAGGACCTGTCACAGCTAGTGAGGAGGTAGGGCAGGAAGAGACTCCGAGGCAGCAACGTTACACACGGAGAGAACAAAGGGTTGCTCAGTTTGATATTGGGGGAGGACTTGGGTTGCTTCGGAAGCATCTAGACAGGTTGGTTCCCTCAGATATTTGTAAACTGCAGTTGGAGGATCCGGAAGTCCAGAAGTGTGGTAATGGTGCTGTCGAGATCAAACACGAGGACGGGGAAACATGTCATGTGAACCTGTTGGAGGAGTTTGTGAGGCAACCACCTGAGCAGCCTACTGTCCCTGCGTTGGTCTTCCGCGGCCAAGGTGGAGAAGGAGAGGGGGGCAGTAGGGCACAGGTGGAGGAGAGTAGGGATTGTCATGTCTCGGCGGAGCAGTGGGCGGGGGACACGAGTCTGGTGGCTGTGGACGTGCTAGAGCACCTGCCTGAGCAGCAGTGTGCAGCGCTCGAGCACCAGCTCGGTTCATACCCCACTGGTCGTGCCGAGCCCCTGAGTCTCACAACTCGGGCATTGCAAGATGTTCCGCGGGCAGGTCACGTGAATGTTGAAAGACCGTTAGCCTTGTGGTTTCGGTGGTTCAAGGTGGGCGACGAGGCTTTGGCATGGTTGCCAGGTCAGGGTCGACCCATGGCTGCCAAGGGTGGTGGTCAAAAGGAGGACTTTGAGCAGATTGGTGAGGTTGGCTGTGGCATAGAAGTGCCCAGTCGTCGCATAGCCTCCCAATGCTGCTCTAGTCAATTGCAACAGCCCTACCATAGACCGACTGTATCTGGCCATGTCGCTAAAAGCGGTGATGCTGCGCAGGCAGATGTAGTCGTAAGAAATGCGGGGATGTGCATGTACGGTATCGGCGGGGAAGCCTTAGCAATAATGAACTATGGGAGTGACTGCACAGGTGGTATTGATTGTCCCTCTCATGACCTGGCTGTTGTAGGGACGAAGGTGGAGAAGGAGAGAGACTACAGGTTAGAAGCTGCGGTCTCGGCTGGGTTGTGGAAGGGCACTAGGATTGTTATTCTGCGAGATAAGTTGTTTACTAGGCTGTGGCAGTGCATCCGCATGTTTGTTGCTTCTCCAGGCCTGATGTACGGGGTAGAATCCGACATGCAGGCTGGAGATAGTGCAAGGCTCAGTTTAATTCCCTACCGTATAAATCCTGCTCAACAGCCTGTGGTGCAAGCTGAGCTGGATTACGTGTTGACGAAGGGTCTGAGGGATAAGGAATGTCGTGAGTGGTCGTTGCCTGTAACTTTGCAACCTGTGTTAAGTGGCAAGATCAGTGAGTGTGTTGATTGCGAGAGTGTGTGTGCATTATCCCTGACAGACGCCTATACCTTATCGAGATTTGACGACACCATAGACCGCCTCGGGGCTGCATCGCCTATCACGAAGGTAGAACTAGTGAAAGGTTATTGGCAGGCCCCGTTGCCGGAAAGAGCGAAGAGAAATGCCAGTCTTGTGATGAACTGGGCAGTTTATCAGTGCCAGGTGTTGTTTTGCTGCCGGGACACAAGTTGGATGTGTGGCATGCTAAGGGCACTGATAATGTTTTGGCTGATTGGTTGTCACGGGAGGGTTTGTTTGCAGGAGAACCCTCGCCGTTCAGTCAGTGTGTGTTGAGAGTGGAGTAAAATAGGCTTGCCCTTGTAAGTGCAGCCACCAAAAACAAATTAAAAAAGCAAAAACCTTATAAAAACTCTTTATTTTTATAACGTGTAGAATTTTGTATAAGATGTTGTAGCAGTATCTAAGTTAAATGTTTTCGCTTATTGTCGCTAAGTTATTTGAACTTGCTCGGTGGAGTGCAACAGTCTTTATTTTATTTTTTTATATATAGTGCCTTGTGTCGCAACAGTGTGTGGTAATATGAGAAGCTTTCTGTTAGATATGAAGAACTTAGTCAAGTGTCTTATATCTTGGGGGAGGTGTGACGCTCCTGCATAGTAGCCACGTGCAGGCATGCGCGAGTGTCGGCTGCCCAGCCATTTAGAAACCGGCTGGCGGCAGCCGGCCGGCCGGCTTTTCCTTAGTATATATCGTACGACAATGTAACTAATGTCTGGGATATTCTTATGTTGTTTCACAGCTTGAAGCTGCCCTTATTCTTAACCAACACATCTTAGTATATTATATTCTCGATAGTTGATTGTTTCATTATTATATATAAGATGTAAGTCTAGTGAGAGTGGGAGGAGACGAGCGGGAGAGAGAGACCGGCTGGGGGACGTTGCTTCGCACGGGCGCGGAGAGACTAGCTTGGGACGAGCCTGATTGTTGCCAATTGATCGAACCGTTAGGCTTAGTTTCGACTCACGCAAGGGGTAGACGATTTTGACCCGGCAACGGTGTTGAGTGTTGCCAAGCATGGGATGTATTTCGCATGCCTAGGGTGGGGTCCAGACAGATTCAAGACTCAGAGCTCACCTCACTGTCGTACCCTTCGGACCCCCTTGATATCTATCCCTCTCAACCCCACTTAGAAACTTTCTCTCTTACTTTGTATACCTTCTTTCCACTACTTCACCAATCTATTTAATTATCCCATCCCCTTGATAGATCTTATATCTATCATTGTATTAAAGACGAGCTCTCAGATAACTAGATAGGATTTTGGGCCTTATGCAGAGATATAATTGTTAATGAGACCTAGGAAGCTTTTTTGTTGTCTCATATTTGGTGGTTTCATGCTTGCTAGTGTGTTCTTGTGGCAGGTTAGCAGGGGCTAGACCGGAGGGGAGGCTTTTTGCGATCCTTTAAGTGAAGTCTGCTGGTGCGAGTCCTGTGGACCCGCACGACTTTACTAGGATACCTGTGGGAGTCTGGGGGCATTTTCTTGTCTGTGTCCCTGTGTGTCTAGTGTTGTGTTGTGTGAGGGCCCTTGCCTAGTCCACTCAGCACTGCGCTAGCACGTCTTGCGTTTGTTTTAGGGTCGCCAGGAGAGAGTCAGATACTTGGGATCTGAGCCTCTCAAGAGAGCACCCTTTCAATTAGAGTAATTTGGCGCACAGACTTGGGAACGTCCCTAGGCTAGAGCAGGTGGCTCAGCCCGGGTATCCGAAGCCTATATCCTTCCGGCTAGACCTCTGCCGCCTGGCAGATTAACAGCTAGGGGATTATTATTTCTGTATGCTTGTTATTGTGACACAGTTTACCGTCTTTGTGAGCATTGTGAGTCAGGGTGTGGCTTAGAGACTCTGTCCGAGCAGGCTTGCCTGACTAAGAGTGAGAAGCACACCTGTATGTGGTTATGTTGCGAGTTGCTGCCTTTATTTAATTATACCTATGCCATTATACACTGTAGGTCCTATCACTAGTATTTATTCCTGCTTATTAGTTAAGAGTTCTCTAAATCCGTAACGTACTTTCTTTGCTAAGCATCAGATCCTACAGTAGCCGAATGCAGTTTAGAAACCTGCATCTTGTCTACCTGTACGATGTTTTGAGGACTGTTTGCTTTCACCTTCTTTCACGCAGGGGTGATTAGTTGTATTAATTAACGTAACGTTAAATGTACTTTCTTCTAGTTTGTTATTAAATTGTTTCTGCAATTTAATTCCGTTATCTATCTTTTCCTTGAAGCTTTAAGTCAACTTAATTGTGTGATCTTTTATATAGCCTGCTTGACTATCAGCAGTCTATAGTGCGTGCACCCTGTAACCGAGTCATAGGATACCTTGTTGTCCAGGCAGGACTCTGGACGGTTTAGGGTGGTTTGTTGCCTGGGTTTATAGATAAGGGTTGGATCTAGCGTTTTCCGTTGTTGCTTGTTGCCGCATACCTAGTCCAATAGAAAGAGCCCAGTGTTTATATATCCCAGGACGTAACAAGGGACAATCAACACCACCTGTGCAGTCACTCCCATAGGTCATTATTGCTAAGGCTTCCCCGCCGATACCGTACATGCGCACCCCCGCATTCCTTACAACTACATCCGCCTGCGCAGCATCACCGCTTTTAGCGACATGGCCAGATACAGTCGGTCTATGGTCTATGTTGCATTCGACTAGAGCAGCATTGGGAGGCTATACGACGACCGGGCACATCCACTCCACAGCCAAACTCACCAATCTGCTCAATGTCCTCCTTTTGACCACCACCCTTGGCAGCCATGGGTCGACCCTGACCTGACAACCATGTCCAAGCCTCGTCGCCCACCTTGAACCACCGAAACAACGAGGCTAACGGTCTTTCAACATTCACGTGACCTGCCCGCGGAACATCTTGCACCACCCGAGTTGTGAGGCTCAGGGGCTCGGCATGACCAGTGGGGTATGAACCGACCTGGTGCTGGAGCGCTACATACTGCTGCTCAGGCAGGTGCTCTAGCGCTTCCACAGCCACCAGACTTGTGTCCCCCGCCCACTGCTCCGCCGAGACATGACAATCCCTACTCTCCTCCACCTGTGCCCTACTGCCCCCCTCTCCTTCTCCACCTTGGCCGCTTCAGACCAACGCAGGGACAGTAGGCTGCTCAGGTGGTTGCCTCACAAACTCCTCCAACAGGTTCACATGATATGTTTCCTCATCCTCGTGTTTGATTTCGACAGCACCATTACCACACTTCTGAACTTCCGGATCCTTCAACTGCAGGTTACAAATATCTGAGGGAACCAACCTGTCTAGATGCTTCCGAAGCAAACCAAGTCCTCCCCCAATATCAAACTGAGCAACCCTTTTTTCTCTCTGTGTGTAACGTTGCTGCCTCGGAGTCTCATCCTGCCCTACCTCCTCACTAGCTGTGACAGGTCCTGGGGCTTCTCCAGACTCCAACAATGGTGCCAATACTGAGTTGCCAAGAAGAGCTGCTGGTACTAAACTCTCCAAACTTTTACCAACATCAGCCGTCTTCTTCCAACCGTTCCTCCGCTGATCAGAAGACTGAGGAATAGGCTGTGACACTTTGGATGCAAGAGGTCTTGTAACAACGCACGCCATAGGTTGCACTTGACACTTCTCTACCCACTCCTGTTCCTCCCTACTCACGTCGGCCGGCTTCTCGGCAACGACTAAGGGGGAAACCTCAGAAGTAGGTACCGCAAAGTCGTTGCCGAGAAGGAGGTCGACGCCCCCAACAGGCAAGTTCTCCACAATTCTCCACATCCACTCTTGTGTCACACCATCTACCTCCAGTTCCATCCTGACCAACGGGTATGACCTGATAGCATTGATACCTTGCACCACAACCACCTGTGCTGCGTTTATTGGTCTACCAGTAAAGTTCTTCATTAAAGTCTGAGAGGCACCCGTGTCTCGCAACAGCTGAACTCCATACTTCTTACCAGTCCACTTCACGCAGCCATGCCCTCGATGGTCACAAAAGACATCGCGGACAGGATTCAAGCCTTCCGGATTCTTCTCCACTGGCTGTTTCCCAGCCTCTGACGTTATTCCCCGGGCAAACTCAGACGACTTCGGGGACACTCCAATGTTGCGAGCCAAAGACACAACTGCATTAGGTGGCTTGCTTGGACAGGCTCTTGCAAAATGCCCCTTCTCATGACAATGAAAACACTCTAACTCCCCCTTGGGCTTCCCATGAGGTGGGGAAGGGCACTGACCCTTCTTAAACGGGACGGTACTAGGTTTATGATCAATTTTGGTGTCGTTGCTCTTGTTCTTAGTGTAATTATGTGTATTAGTGTTTCAGGGAGGGGGAGGGTTACACTCCTTATTGCCTGCATCACTTCTCTGTGCAAGACCGCACCCATGAATCAAAGATAACCGAAGGTCAGCCATCTCAGCTGCCTCCTGAAGAGTTTTCGGGTTTTTCTCTTTAATATTCAACGTCAGATCGCCGCCCGTACAATTGAAAAATTGTTCTAGAAGCATCAGCTGTTTCAACTCCTCAAACGTCAATGCCTTCTCAGAACGCAGCCAGTTTCTAATGCATCGGACAGATCCCGGGCATGCTCAAGAAAGGTGCACTCACGGCCATTCGTTACACCTCGGAACTTCAATCTGTACGTCTCTGGTTGTAACTCATATGCCCGCAGGACAGCCTCCTTCAATACCTCATAATCGATGCACGACTCCAAGGGCAACGCATCATATGCCTTGAGTCCTTTGCCAACCAATCTAGAGGAATCAAGGGATGCCCACTTAACCTCGGGCCATTGGTGCTCCCGGCACTTCTTCTCAAAACGCATAAAAAATTCAGTGACACCCGACTCATCAAATACAGGGACCAACTTGAGCAGGTGCGATAACGACTGATCAAGACCTCGATTCCCAGAACCGAGACGCTGCCCTGTCGACTCCACCCTAGACTTCTCAAGATCTATGTCTGCACAGTACTTCGCCTTTCTCTCCTCAGCCTCAGTCTCATATCTGGCCCTTCTCTCCTCAGCCTCTCTCTCGCTGCCGTTGCTCGAGCTCATATCTGGTCCTTCTCTCCTCAGCCTGAATCTTAGTCATCTCAAACTCTCGCTGCTGCTGCTCAGATTCCTGCTTCTGCTGATCAGATTCCTGCTTCTGCTGCAGCTGCATCTTAGCCATCTCAAGCTGGAAAAGCATATCTGCAGTTAAACTTTGAGGAGGAGGAGATGCAACAATTGGAGACTCACCCAAGTGCAAACCACGCTGCCAGTAACTATCGGCCTGCGGGACTGTAACCGGCTCCGGAGCCCGAGGGGGCGCCATGGTAGGAGTCGAGTGGAATGGGGGCTGGGCCGAAAGTGCCCCAGCTCCCGCTCCACCCGAAGCCCCACGCACCCCGCCGAGCACACAGGCCACCAGGTCACCTCTCGACATGCTTCTTGTGCCCACATGCCCCATGACCTCACTAGATATAACTATAATGTTATCTAACAAGGCCCGCTGCTGCACCTCAGTTTCTGTTTCCCGTACTGTGTCCTCACTGTACACTGATCCGTCGTCCGACACAGTGTCCACCGAAAATTCTCAACGTTTATAAAAAAAAAGAGAAGTACCTAAACTCTTATGTAGCACTATTCACTCAAAAATGCTTGAAGACTCTTAAGTGTTATACTACTTGCCAAACAAAAAATCCACGTGTCCACTATATTCCTTTAAACAGAAACAAATTATCACAACACTCCTGCAATATTTCTCTAAGCTCACAAAATCCTAAGCAAGGTCGCCATTAGTTACGACCGGGGCTCGTATAAAACAAGGGCTCGTAATCATTGGACTAGAAATGCACACAGCCACAACGGTAACACTAGATCCAACCCTCGAACTTATAATGCCGGCGCACAAAAAACACCTATACCCTCCAGAGTTAAATCTGCGATAGTGGGGTATCCTATAACTCAGTATAAGTGCACTACTACTACAGGCTGATGATCTCTGATACAGCCTGATCACAACAACATACAATTACGTTAATAAGGTATACAAGGAAAAGATAGAGATCTTAATTAAATCACTGCAATGATTTAATGCAAACTAGATGAAGGTATACTTAAAGTTACTCTAAACAATAATGAACTGTCACTCCTATATTAAAGAAAGTGAACGAAAGTCCCAAAGCATCGAGCAGGAATCTTCTGAAGAAAGTCTGATGCTGGGGTAAGATGATCGTATCGGATTTTGAACTGTTATATAAAGCAGGGTTAATATAGGACATGTGTAGAGACAGACAGTGTCAACTGACACGGGAATAACGATAAATGCACACTAGTATTATCTCCAACAACAAAAGAAGTACTTCATCAGGCAACTCAAAAAGCCTGCTCAGGTTGTGCAACTCAACAACAACCAAGGCTTACAGTCAACGTGAATAAGAATGCTGCATACATAACATAAGAGTTTATAATTCTAAACGGGTGTCTGCTAGGCTAATAAAGTCTAGCGGGGATGTCATAGGCTATGAAACAATGGCTGAGCAAGTGGCTCGTAGCCTAGCGAGGTCCTTAAGACTGTGCGGCCAAATTACGTTAATTGACGGGGTGCTCTCTTGAGAGATCCAGATCGCTAGTATCTGGTTCTCTCCTGGCAACCCTCGCAAAGTCAAAACAAAACGAGTTAGCACAGTGCTGGGTGGCAGAGGCAAAAGCCCTCACTCGCAGCACAGTGCTATACTCACAAGGTACACAGTCAGAAAGACCACCTAGGCTTCCCACGTCTCCGTTGCGATTGTACAGGTTAAACAAAACCTGTTACACATCGGAAATCACAACACCTGTAGCCTTACCCCAGTCTAGCATTAAATAGCCCAGCAGACAGCCAAGGAATAGGCAGGGAGACACTGTGAGTGTGTCGAACCTCTACAGACAAAATGGTAACCCCTCCAAAATGCCTAACTAAACATATAATGCCTAACTAAACATATAATACGATGGCCGATATATGAAATCGTGCAGAACCAAAGGGGAGTTATGATATTAAATAGAGAGGAAGAATGAGAGGTAAGAAGTTGAGAGAGAGAGAAAGTGCTCTATAGGTAGAAGTCGGTGACAGGTGGCAAGGGATATGTTAAGGGTATGCTGGTCAAGCAAGCTCTGAAGAGAATAGCTCCTCGGGACCCTTCCAGGATCACACACAAAGGCATGGTGGTCAGCCAATCACAGGCCACTACGTCACCAGACAGCAGGCCTGCAAAAGGCGCCAGGAACCACCAGCCAATCAAAACCGAGAGAAAGCCACGCGGGCGAGGGACTCCTCCGGGCGGGAGGAGGGAGGAGGGAATGCAACACTCTCCTCCCACGCTGCTCGCTCGCTCTATCTCCTTCACTATTCCTTCACTATTCTCCTTCGCCGATTCAGATTGATAATTCAGATGTTCTAAGCAATATCACCGTTACAGAGAGAGAAGTATTGAATTGGTTAGATAAACTCAAGGTAAATAAAACGCCTGGACCTGATACAATCTCGCCTAGAGTTCTAAAGGAAGCTAAGGATGAGCTCTCTAAACCACTGACATTACTATTCAATAAATCCTTGCAGTCTGGAACTATGCCCGATCAATGGAAGCTAGCTAACGTAACACCGATATTAAAAAAAGGCAGCAAATCCCTACCCGGTAACTATCGTCCAATTAGCTTAACCTCAGTTGTATGTAAAATGCTAGAAACGGTCATACGAGACAGACTCGTAAATCACTTAGAGGAAAATAACATACTTAAAGATACTCAACACGGCTTTCGTAAAAAACGTTCCTGTTTAACAAACCTCTTAGACTTCTTCCACGATATCCTCAACCTCTACGATGAGAGTAAAGCTGTAGATATTATATACCTTGATTTTCAAAAGGCCTTTGACAAAGTTCCCCACAAACGTTTACTGCTAAAACTAAAAGCGCATGGAATACAAGACGGTGTGTTGAAATGGATAGAAAATTGGCTCAGCGACAGAAAGCAAAGAGTAGTCATAAACGGTAAGGCATCAAAATGGACCAATGTAAGTAGCGGGGTACCCCAGGGATCGGTACTAGGACCAATTATCTTTCTAATTTACATCAACGACATAGATGAGGGTCTCACCTGTACAATCTCAAAATTTGCTGACGATACAAAAATTGCAAATAGCGTACTCTCAAAAGAACAAGTTGACGATATGCAACACAATCTAGATAAATTGTCATGTTGGGCCCAAATTTGGCAAATGAGTTTCAATGCGGATAAATGTAAAGTACTACATATCGGATACCTAAATGAGAAAGCAAACTATTCGATGAATGGCACTCAGCTTAAGAATGTAAACAGAGAAACCGATCTGGGAGTAACAATATCGAGTAACCTAAAACCGAGTCAACAATGTTCAGAAGTTGTTAAGAAGGCAAACAAAATAATTGGCTTTATAGGCAGGTCATTTGAGCATAAATCCAAAGAAGTTATCCTAACCCTTTACAATTCATTAGTCCGCCCTCTTCTGGAATACTGCGTTCAATCCTGGTGCCCTTATTACCAAAAAGATATAAACAAGCTAGAACGAGTTCAACGTAGAGTTACCAAAATGATACCTAGCCTAAAGAACAAACCATACGAAGAGCGTCTTAGAGAATTAAATCTATTTCCTTTAACCCAGTGCAGATTAAGAGGTGACTTAATTCAAGTGTTCAAAATCATCAAAGGCATCGACAATATGAACTGTAGTAAGTACTTCACTATCGACCAATCTAATTACACGCGGGGAAACGGTTGCAAAATTATTGGTAAATCTTTTAACTCACACGAATCTAAGAATTTCTTCTTCAATCGAGTTGTCAACTTGTGGAATGGGCTTCCCCGAAACGTTATAGACTGCATCACCGTTGATTCATTTAAACTCCGCCTAGACAAATATCTCGCATCAAACCCGCGACTGACTGCGTTTGTAAATGAATAACTTTATTTTATCCCCCCCCTCAGTTACTAACCCATCTGTCCCCTACTAACTTCCTAATCCTGCCACAGACATTAGTTCCAGGGCAGTAATTCCCTTTCCAATGTTCCCTTACCCACTCTAAACCACTGTTTGGACACTTGATCTTCAGTGTTTTGGAGGACAAGCAACCTAGAAGGGTCACTAGATCTGTTGTTGCTTGATTTCCTTTGTACTCCTTTGTACTCCTTTGTACTACAATGCATCTTATGTTCAACTCATGATATAAAATATAATGCATTGTCACAGGCGAAAATAAAGACCACTTCTATACTGCCTGTGACATGACGATTCACAAGAAAGAAAGTACAACATTGTAGATAGACTGTAGCCCATTTCACTGCCCTGGCGAGCGCTAGTGGCTACCGGGAGGCGATTCTGCTAACGCTGGCAGGCGTCACACCATCCAGCCTCACATCAAGATTCACCCTACGATCACCCCTATTACACACCATTACTTAACTTTTATTGACGTTCACCTTCAGTTTCCTCCTCCCACAAACTACTCCAAACTCTTGGACTACCCTCAGAATCCGCCACCAATGCTGTGTCAACAGCGAACAGCAACTGATTCAATTCCCAATCTCTACCATTTTGTCCTACTAAACCCAATCCTCTTCCCATAGTTCTCATTTTCACCTCCCTCACCCCACCATCCATAAACATATTAAACAGCCATGGTGACAATACACAATCCTGTCGCAAACCTACCTTTACCTCAAACCATTCACTCAACTCACCATTTCCTATTCTAACACATGCTCTGCTCCCTTCATAAAAACTCTTAACTGCTTCTAACAAATTTCCTCCAATTTCATAAATCCTTAACACCTTCCACATTGCTTCACGATCCACACGATCATACGCTTTTTCCAAATCCATAAAAACCCAAAATATCTCCTTATGCTTCTCTAAATACTTCTCGCATAACTATCTGTGTACCGTACATTATTATGTTCTCTCCATTAACTAACTTTACTCCTAAACTCGATTAATGAAATTAACAAACTCATGTGGAAGTTCGGGGATTCGAACCCAGGATGCTCACACCGAAAATCAACACACTTATGCATTGCACCACGAAGAATGTTTTACATTCCTGGTTCCTTGCTTGTTTAATTTATATAACAATGTTTCTTATAAGGATATTGGCGTTTTTCCTGACGATGGCTGCGATATTGCTAGCAGAAACTTTGAAAATGAATATATTTGTTTCCAAGCGTCCTTTTCCTTCTTACCCTTCTACTGTGTTAGCTAAAATGCCCTAGGTCATCAGCTGATGTACAATTAATTATATATATATATATATATATATATATATATATATATATATATATATATATATATATATATATATATAAACAGTTAAAGGTTGCCACCACCAATAGTGCCTCCCAATCCTCTGCTAAGCCACGCAGTGACAACTTAACCATAATTAAGGTAGGCCAACACAATCTAACTGTAGGCCTACTGGATTTGTTAGCAGCTGAAAACATGTTTGGTAGAGATGGTCTCCTGGTATGGTTTTAAAGCCATTATCACAATTTCAAAAAATAATCGTAAGGCTTTGGTATGTTTACTGGAATCTAGTTGAGGCACATAACAAATAAGATGTTATTTTAGTTGATGAAGTTGAAGGAAAGGTTGAATTTAGAATGGGTAACAACACTCTACCTGTTACGAAAGGGACAACCCTGTTTGGTATAGAAAGAAAGATATATGGTTCGTCGCTACTAAATAAATACTATGGTTAGAAATATGGCTTCACAGCTTCTTTTCAAATCGATTGTATCACGGCTGAAACTGAATGCTGGCGATGAGCAGGTTCATTAAAATAAGTTACTTATGCTATACACGTAAACCGAGAAGCGTTGTCAGTAATTAGTTAAAGCGCAATACAAAGAAAATAACATGACATGTCATCAATCAGTCACAGCAAGCTTTGATCGGTAAGCTGAAAGATTAAGAGAAATTCAACAAGTATACAGTATGTGTGTTATGAGAACACATCAACAAGATAAATTCGAACAGTAAATTAATAGAACAAACAGAATCACTCTTGGTAGGTACTATAATAATACACAGTATAAAAAAGATAATACAAACATGCCATATACTCAGCATGATTGATAAATTCAGGAATAAGAACAATGTTAGATGATAAACAGTAATTCATAATGTTACCAAGTGAAATCAAACATTTCTGAAAATAATAAAAAGGAAGTACACAAATATTCCAAACGCAGTGGCGGACTTAGGAAATTAGGCAGAACTAAAATAATAATACAAGAATGCAAACATAAAGGAAAAACGTGAATAATGGACTCGGACCCATGGTACTATTGCGCTCTATTTTACTCCCGGGAAGTAGCGGAGCCTTTGTTTACTTCTATAAATCAACTGACGTGACCACCAGGTGTCATGCAAGCCTGCAGCTAATATATTTACACTGACTACGTGTACATAAGGAACGCGAGCGCCCAGTGAGGGATGAATCTCCAAATTATTGGGAGCAGTGTTGCGTCT
This sequence comes from Paralithodes platypus, assembly GCA_032716605.1. NCBI lineage: Eukaryota > Metazoa > Arthropoda > Malacostraca > Decapoda > Lithodidae > Paralithodes > Paralithodes platypus. The sequence goes on along the minus strand of CM064515.1, from coordinate 11,540,104 downwards.
ATTGAGAACCAATTATTGTCCTTTAGGTCTTGTGGCAACCATTAATTATTATACCGTGTGTTGTGAGAATCGGACAAAACTGGTTTTGCTCATAATTAGGGAGTTTATTCAGAGTTTTGTGTCCCGGATACGGGTGGAGGGGTACACTGACAAGTTTCTTTATTAATGTATTAATGTATACCAAATACGCTCAATGAGGAAGTTATTGTGTCAGAACACTGGCAAATGAGGCAGATATGATGTGCCTTTTGAAGAGTTTTGTTTTCTCTTAAAGGAGTCAACCCTATATTTCAATATCCCTGAATGAGAACTCACACATGCCCACTTAACTCTAGGGTCCTATTGATTGCTAGGTGAACAGAGGCATAGGGTGTGACGAGTCTGGTCATACGTGTCCCTCTGTCTGGGAGCAGAATCTGGGACCATTCGATTGTGAGTCAAACCCGCTACCATTAGACCACATATCATCATAAATGAAGGCTATGAATTAAATTATATCCAAACACACACACACACACACACACGTTACATTCTACCAACATTTATGAGAGTGGAGTGGACGGGAATTATAACATCTTGGTAGCACTGTACATGAGGGGAGAGGGTGAGGGGGTTCCAGTAGGAGGGATAAATAACCGTGGCTCAGTAATTAGACTTAGGTGATGTTTTAACACATGGGGCGTATTTATTCTAGGTAGGGTCTAGGGGCGGATGAAATTGTGGGCCCCTGCCGCTTCTACTTTAGATCAGTTTAAGGATTTATGGTACCTGACCACCTTCCACATGATTATACATTATCTATCTATCTATCTATTGCCCGACGCCGTGGTCCCCGAAGGGGTGGACACGAACGAACCGCCCCCATGCACATTAAATTAACAAATATACATAATTATACTGTAGCTTATTACATAGAAACATGCTAAAATCCCTGAACAAACTAACTAAGCCTACCCAAGCCTATCTTAAACTATACTAGGGAAGTTTATTTAGTCACTATGTATTCCACAAGCATCACAACTATACTAGGGAAGTTTATTTAGTCACTATGTATTCCACAAGCATCACAACTCTTAAACTATACTAGGGAAGTTTATTTAGTCACTATGTATTCCACAAGCATCACAACTCTTAAACTATACTAGGGAAGTTTATTTAGTCACTATGTATTCCACAAGCATCACAACTATACTAGGGAAGTTTATTTAGTCACTATGTATTCCACAAGCATCACAACTCTTAAACTATACTAGGGAAGTTTATTTAGTCACTATGTATTCCACAAGCATCACAACTCGAGATATTATAGAACGATAATTCAACGTGGTTTGACAAATGGATATGTTAACGAGCAATGATCCGTTGGTGGTCCTTGTTTTCAACTGTTTTTATAATTAAATGTATATATTTTCTTTTAAGAAGAGGGATATTGAAATATTAGTAAACATAGCTAGCATAATATGCAACAGAAGTGGATAGAATATGCTATATTACGTTAGGTTAGATCGGTTACTTTTATTTGATTTAATAGCAAGATTCTATAGCATTGACTCGCATTCGACCAGGGTCTATAATTCTAACCATATTATTATTGGTTTGCTCGTTGATTGTCAATGAAGTCAATCATTTTGTCACTGCAATAAGACACACCATAAGTTGCTAGCTTAAAACATATTAACCCCTAGTTCCTGTATTCGCTCTGTGACGTTTACGTTTTTACCTGATTTGGGAAAGTACAATCGGCTGCCATAGTCTTTAGCTCACTCATAAATATTCATGCACTTCACCTATTATGGACGTGTTTCTCTGAAAGCGAATTTATGAACATAAGTATCAACATCAACACAAATATATATAATATTATATGTTGAAAAGAAAGTTCCATCCAAAAAACAACCAAGATAGTTATAACTGCAAATACATAGGGGATCCAGAACTTGTAATGAATGGGCTAGAAACTATTCCAGTGAACTGTACAAGGAAGATATCGCCTTTCGTCAGTTTTCGTGGTCAGCGAGGAGAGAGAGAGAGAGAGAGCAGGCAATGAACATAATTATATTTGCTTGTTTTTTAATTAACTAGAGACTTAGGTGAAGATAAGTGTTAGCAAGTAACTTAGGTTAGTTTGGGTAGGGAGTGGTTTACGATAAAAACATGTATTTAAGATCACACAGTAAACTCTCAAACATAGCTAGGATTTACAGTATGTTATAATGGAGTTGGAAACACTTCGGCTTATATTGTTGTGTTAAAAGATGTTCAGACCATATTTTTGTGATTTAGGGTCTTCTAAACAGTGAGTCCCAATAAACCAAAACGAAGGTAGAAAGGCGAAAACTATGCATGACAAAAGCAAACATGCTAAAATTGCTTGCACTTCCATTTTACAATGTCTGACTGAGTTTAGTTAAGATTGAGTGGTTTTAAGTTTATAATTATTAAATAATTATGTTAAATCAGACAAGGCCTTTTTTGACATTGTATGGAGAAGATATACACAATTAAGAAGAATAGAAGGGCTGCTGTTTCACCAACATCTACCATCCTTAGTAAATGTGAAAATTCAGTTAACTGATGAAAAATTGCTAAAGCAAATGTCACACTATGCCGATTTAAGTGCCGACGCTCCACGACTTAAGGAGTGGCGATACAAGGGGGAGACCATTGCCGAGTATCGTGGGTGATCAAGGGACAGACGCCCACGGCAGGCACTATGGACGGGCACGCCGCCTAACAGCAACTGGAAAGGGTCGAGTGGCAACCATGCAAGACCTACGGAAGATAAATGAGCCGCTGGGGCGGTGTCATGCGCCGTAGCGCATAAACTGGTTGGCGACAAAGCTCCTGACGAGCGGCTAATATAGGAGGTAGGGCGGCGCCTATAGATACTACGGCGGCGATGCACAGCCACCCTGTCACACTTGACCCCGACCGAGGCAAACCGGTCCGTCGGAGGCAACGTTTGTGTGTGTGTGTGGGGTGGGGGGTGGGGATTAAGCTTGAGATCTAGGGAGAAAACTAAAAACTTAATAAAAAGATCATAAATGAGCAAATAAATACGCCCATCTCCCCTTAATTAAGTTTTTTTTTTAGAAATTGGTAAAACAAGGCCATCTATAGTTAACCATTTCAGTACCAGTGACGTCTTTCTCATTATAGTCTGGCAACTATTAGGTTATTGTATTATGCTTACAAATGGCCTGTACCAATCACAAGGCCTCCATTCCTCTCATTTATCTCTCTTAACTCCCACAGACCGTTCTTAAGCTGCATAAAATCGTCTAAGTAGGGCAGAACTAAGGCAAAACAGACGCCACCGCTATTGAAAGTGTTTATAGATAGTCACTCGTTGATGGGATCGGATTAAGGAGACAGTGGTGATTTTTGGGATCTATTTATTTATATAATCATTTATTTTTTAGTTTCCTCGCTGGACCTCCATCAAGCTTAAAAAAAAAACACCCCCAAAACCCTCTATCAACGATGTCCCGTGCGACGTTGCCAGGTCGCGGACTCACGCTATGCCCTCCCCCTATGAGGGCGCCTGGGCGTTACCGGGTCGCTGCCTGAAGGCGTCCTACCTTATAAGCGGCGTCTGATGCAGACAGGTCGACGCCCTTGTACTGTCTGACGCCTACTGGACGCCTCCCGACGCCACCCGCCTACCGTCCCCGTCCCGTCAATTTACTAGCCTCCGACTCAGCTCATGATAGTTGTTCGTGTCAAACTTTTCCTGAGGCCCCTGACGACCTCTCCCGACGGCTCTCTTGAGTTGGCGCCTACCCACGTCGCGCGGCGATGTAGGCAAAGACCTGCTCTTGACCCTTAAGTCGTGAAGCGTCGGCACTTAAATCGGCATAGTGTGACACTTGCTTTACAGTGGCGTGCGACACATACTTGACCAGTGTGACGCCTACCAGCGTTGGCAGAATCGCCTCTCGTTAGCCGCTAGCACTCGCCAGGGCAGTGAAATGGGCTACAGTTATTAGAGAATGTTGTTCTTTCTTTCATAGTACTTGCATTGTTACAGACAGTCCAGTGGTGGTCTTTATTTTCGTCTATGACAACAGGAAGTATTTTATATCATGAGTAGAATATAAGATGCATTGTAGTGAAGTTGAGAGAGAGAGCGAGCGGGCAGCATGGGTGTAGTGAGTGTTGCTTCCCTCCTCCCTCCTCCCGCGCTCGGAGGAGTTTCCCGCTTGCGCGGGCTTTTTCTCGTCTTTGATTGGCTGGTGGTTCTTGGCGCGTCCTAGGGGCCTGCTGCCTTGTGACGTATCAGCCTGTGATTGGCCGACCACCATGCCTTTGTGGGATCCTGAGGGTCCCGAGGAGCTACCCTCCTCAGAGCAGGCTAGGGACGCACATGACTATCATCCTTTTTACAACTGTCCCCCATATCTCCACCATTCTGATACTGTCTCTCTCACTCAACTTCCTTCTTTCATTCCTCTAATCTTTTAACGTCACAGCACTCCCTTTGGGTTCTGTACACGATTTCATATCGGCCCATCGTATTGTGTGCGTCGCTCTCATATATATTTCCATGTATTAGAATAGGCTATATGGGTTCTTAGTCTATGGAGGTTGGATGACTCTGTGTGTGTCTCCCTCAGTGTCCTTAGTTTATGGAGGTTTGATGACTCTTTGTGTGTGTCTCCCTCATTATCATTAGTGCTCTGCTGGGTTATTTAACCCTCTCCGACATATGACGCAATTTTGAGCCTATTAGGGATACTTTAAAGCCTTTATTACCATCAGGGTTTTTTACAAACCTTTATTTTAGTTACTTCAACCTCTGCAGTTGTCTTTGAGTTAGATGTGGGCAGAAAACTAATTTTGGAGAGGTAATTATAAGAGTGAGAGAACTCTATTTCTTATTGCTAATCTGGCAACCTCTGCGTCATATATGTCTGAAGGGGTTAATGCTAGACTGGGATGAGGTTTCTGTTGTCGTTGTCACCGATGTGTGTATGGTTCGCTTATACCTACACGACTGCGACGGTTTCTGTGGTAGCCTAGGTCGTCCTTTTGGTTGTGTCTTTTGCGAGTGCAGCATCGTGTTGTAAGAGGGCATTAGCCTACTACCTTATAACACAGTGCTGCCTCTTTGCTTGACTTTAGAGGGATTGCCAGGGTAGAACTAGATACTTGAGATCTGGATCTACCAAGAGAGCATCCCCGTCATTAACGTAACTTTAATCATACCGCCTTAAGGACAACGCTAGGCTATGAGCCGGTCTTGCTCAGCCACAGTTTCCTAACCTTGATATCCCAGCTAGACTTTATTCGCCGAGCAGACATTAGTTAGGACATGAGCTCTTTTGATACGTATGCATTATTATTCACAGCATTTATTAGTCTAGGTTGTTGTTGAGTTGCACAACCATAGCAGACTGTTTCGTTGATGAGGAAGTACTTCTTTTAGTGTCGAGCATTACTGCCGTTGCGCATTTATAATATTCTCGTGTCAGTTAGACATTATATGTCCTATCTTTTATTTAGTGTATTCAGTTTACACGTATGGTGTCCTGCCTCCTGCCTTTATATAATTTAAGATACGAACATCTTATGAGCATCAGACTTTCTTCAGAAGTTTCCAGGTCTATGCTGTAGGACTATCCTTCACTTTCTTTCAGATAGGAGTGAAGAGTTTATTGTTGTTTAGAGTAACTGTATTGAAGCATCTTTTTATTGTATTAAATCTTGCAGTGATTTAATTGATCTTTCCATAGCTTCCCTTTTATGCATTTTAACATAAATTGCATTTTGTTTGTTATCAGGCTATACCAGTGTGGGTTAGCCTGAAGTAGAGTACATTTATGCCCAGTTAAGGATACCCCATTATCGCAGATTAACTCTGGAGGGTATAGGTGTTTTTGTTCGCCGGCATATAAGATCGAGGGTTTGGATCTAGCGTACCGTTATCGCATAGTGCCCTATTACTATTCCAATCAATAAGTGCCCTTGTTTTATTCGTAGCCCCGGTCGTAACAAATGGCGACCTTGCCTAGTATCTTATTTTAGTAGAGACCAGGATCCATTTGTTGTTATTGCAGTAATAACAAATAGTGCCCTTGCCTGGTATCTAAGAAAGAATTGCAGGATTGTTGGACATTTGTTTTTTAAGGAATATTTTGGACACATGGAATTTTTTTTTGGCAACGTAGTATAGCACTTGAGTTGTCTTCGAGCATTTTATATTTTTGAGTGAATAGTGCTACATGAGAGTTTAGGTACTCCTTTTTGTTATAAACGTTGAGAATTTTCGGTGGACACTATGTCGAACGACGGATCAATGTACAGTGAGGACACAGTATGGGAAGCAGACTCTGAGGTGCAGCAGCGGGGTTTCTTAGAAGGCATTAGAGTAATACCTAGTGAGGAGGATGCAAGGAAGTTTCTGGAGATGCCTATTACTGTTGACCGGGTGTCGGGGATTGATCGGTATGGTCTCCAGTGTTTGGCCACGGTCATGGGTCATGTGGGCACTAGCAGCATGACGAGAGGTGACCTGGTGGCCTGGGTGCGTGGAGCTTCGGGTGGAGCAGGAGCGGGGGCACCTTCGGCCCAGCCCCCATTCCACTCGACTCCTACCATGGCGCCCCCTCGGGCTCCGGAGCCGGGTACATTCCCGCAGGCCGATAGTCACTGGCAGCATGGTTTGTCACTGTGTGGGTCTCCAATTGTTGCATCTCCTCCTCCTCAAGGTTTAACTGCAGATATGATCTTCCAGCTTGAGATGGCTAAACTTAACCAGCAAGCTGAGCAACGAAGGCATGAGGCTGAGCTCGAGCAACGGCAGCGGGAGGCTGAGCTCAGGACTCAGCAGCAGCAGCGGGAGGCTGAGCTCAGGACTCAGCAGCAGCAGCGGGAGGCTGAGCTCAGGACTCAGCAGTAGCAGCGGGAGGCTGAGCTCAGGATTCAGGCTGAGGAGAGAAAGACCATGTACTATGCAGACATAGAGCTTGAGAAGTCTCGGGTGGAGTCGACTGGGCAGCGTCTCGGTGCTGGGAATCGAGGTCTTGATCAGTCTTTATCGCACCTTCTTAAGTTAGTCCCTGTATTTGACGAGTCGGGTGTCACCGAGTTTTTCCTGCGTTTTGAGAAGAAGTGCCGGGAACACCAATGGCCCGAGGTTAAGTGGGGAGCCCTTGTTTCCTCTAGGTTGGTTGGCAAATGACTCAAGGCATATGATGCGTTGCCCTTGGAGTCTTGCGTCGATTATGAGCTACTGAAGGAAGGTGTTCTGCGGGCGTACGAGTTACAACCAGAGACATATAGGTTGAAGTTCCGGGGTGTTACGAAGGGTCGTGAGTGCACTTTTCTAGAACATGCCCGGGAACTGTCTGATGCATTGAGAAATTGGCTGAGGTCAGAGAAGGTGACGACATTCGAGGAGCTTGAGCAGTTAGTCCTTCTAGAGCAATTTTTCAAGTGCACAGGTGGCGACCTGACTTTGAACCTCAAAGAGAAACAGCCTAAAACTCTACAGAAGGCAGCTGAGATGGCTGACTTGAGAATGTCACTGATTCGTGGGTGCGGGTCTGCACAACGGACCGATGCAGTTAACCAGGGGCGCAACACTCCACCCCCCCGAGTCAGTGATGCACAAGTTAATAACGAGAGTAAGAGCAATGATACCAATTTTGATCACAAACCTAATACCGTCCCGTTTAAGAAGGGTCCGGGTCCTTCCCCACCTCAAGGGAAGCCCAAGGGGGAGTTAGAGAGTTTTCATTGTCACAAGAAGGGGCATTTTGCACGATCCTGTCCTAGCAAGCTACCTACAGCTGGCGTGTCTTTGGCTCGCAACATTGGAGTGTCTTTGAAGTCGTCTGCGTTTGCTCGGGGTAAATGGTCAGAGGCTGGAGCACAGCCTCACCAACTCTCTGCAGTCTCTCTCTCTCCGCCGCAATGTTGCATCTCTCTCGCTATTCTATTGCTACTATAATAATCAGTGTTCCTCAGAGCTATCCCAGTGCATACCTCCTCCTTTACATAGGGCACGTGGCACCCGTCTTGCAACTCAATCCCACCCCTACTCTGTGCAACTCTCTAACCCAAGAGTGAAACATTACTCTCAAACTTTCTTCTACTCAACAGCTGAGCTCTGGAACTCTCTCCCAGAATAAGTCTTTCCCTCTTCCTATGACTTAAATTGCTTCAAACTCCGTGTGTCCAGGCATTTTGGCTCGAACGTCCCTTGATTTTGGCCCGGTCACTCTTTCAACTATGGGGGAGGCACGCGCTATAGGCAGTAATACCTTTTGCCTCCCTCAATCACATAGATAAAAAAAATAAAAATAAAATAAATAAATAAATAAAAAAAAAAAAAAGCCAGTGAAGAAGTGTACGGAAGGCTTGACACCTGTCCAGGATACTTTTTGTGACCATAGAGGGCGCGGCTGCGTGAATTGGGCTGGTTGCAAGCATGGAGTAGAATTGTTGCGTGATATGGGTGCTTCCCAGACATTGATGAAAAACTTTACAGGCAAACCTATAAACGCGGCACGGGTGGTTGTGGTGCAGGGTATCAATGCTACACGGTCATACCCGTTGGTCCGATTGGAGCTGGAGGTAGAAGGTGTGACACGAGAGTTGGATGTTGGAATCGTGGAGAAACTGCCAGTAGAGGGCGTCGACCTTCTTCTCGGCAATGACTTTGCGGTGCCTACTTCTGAAGTTCCACCCTTAGTCGTTGCCGAGAGGGCGGCCGACGTGAGTAGGGAGGGGCAGGAGTTGGTCGATAGGTGTCAACCACAGCAGAGGGCGTGTGTTGTCACCCAATCTCGTGCATCTAAAGTATCACGGCCTATTCCTCAGTCTCTAGACCAGCGGAGGAACGGTCGGAAGGAGCAAGCTAAAGTTGGGAGTATTGTGAGTTTTGCTCCAGCGGCTCTCCTTAGCGACTTAGTACTTGACCCAGAGGTGAGGTCCGGAGTGGCCCCAGAACCTGTCACCCCTAGTGACATGGTTGGGCGTATTGGCACTCCGCGACTTAGTAGTTCCGAGGTGGAGGAGAGTTGTGGGAATGGGGCTATTGAACACGAGGACGGGGAAACATATCATGTGAACCTGTTGGAGGTGTTTGTGAGGCAACCACCAGAGCAGCCTACTGTCCCTGCGTTGGTCTGCAGCGGCCAAGGTGGAGAAGGAGAGTGGGGCAGTAGGGCACAGGTGGAGGAGAGTTGGGATTGTCATGTCTCGGCGGAGCAGTGGGCGGGGGACACGAGTCTGGTGGCTGTGGAAGCACTAGAGCACCTGCCTGAGCAGCAGTGTGCAGCGCTCCAGCACCAGCTCGGTTCATACCCACTGGTTGTGCCGAGCACCCGAGCCTCACAATTCAGGCGGTGCAAGATGTTCCGCGGGCAGGTCACTTGAGTGTTTGTAGACCGTTAGCCTCGTTGTTTCGGTGGTTCAAGGTGGGCGACGAGGCTTTGACATGGTTGTCAGGTCAGGGTCGACCCATGGCTGCCAAGGGTGGTGGTCAGAAGGAGGACATTGAGCAGATTGGTGAGGTTGGCTGTGGAGTGGATGTGCCCGGTCGTCGCATAGCCTCCCAATGCTGCTCTAGTCGAATGCAACAGCCCTACCATAGACCGACTATATCTGGCCAGGTCACTGAAGGCGGTGATGCTGCGCAGGCAGATGTAGTCGTAAGGAATGCGGGGGTGCGCAGGTACGGTATCGGCGGGGAAGCCTTAGCAATTATGAACTATGGGAGTGACTGCACAGGTGGTACTGATTGTCCCTCTCATTACCTGGCTGTCTAGGGACGAAGGTGGAGAAGGAGGGAGACTATAGTTTAGAAGCTGCGGTCTCGGCTGGGTTGTGGGAGGGCACTAGGCATGTTGTTCTGCGAGATAAGTTGTTTACTAGGCTGTGGCAGTACATCCGCATGTTTGTTGCTTCTCCAGGCCTGATGTACGGGGTAGAATCCGACGTGGAGGCTGGAGACAGTGCAAGGCTCAAGTTTATTCCCTACCGTTTATTCCTGCTCAACAGCCTGTCGTGAAAACAGAGCTAGACGACATGTGGAAAAAGGGTCTGAGGGATAAAGGATATCGTGAGTGGTCGTTGACAGTGAGTTTGCAACCGGAGTTGAGTGGCAAGATCCGTGTGTATGGTGATTGCAAGAGAGTGGAAGCATAAGAACAGGCACTATACTATGAATATACCCAAAGAACAGGCACTATGATATGATTATACCCAAAGAACAGGCACTATAATATGAATATGCCCAAAGAACAGGCACTATCATATGAATATGGCCAAAGAACAGGCACTATAATATGAATATACCCAAAGAACAGGCACTATAATATGCCCAAAAAACAGGCACTATAATATGAATAAACCCAAAGAACAGGCACTATAATATGAATATACCCAAAGAACAGGCACTATAATATTAATATACCCAAAGAACAGGCACTATAATATTAATATACCCAAAGAACAGGCACTATAATATGAATATACCCAAAGAACAGGCACTATAATATTAATATGCCCAAAGAACAGGCACTATAATATGAATATACCCAAAGAACAGGCACTATAATATTAATATACCCAAAGAACAGGCACTATAATATTAATATGCCCAAAGAACAGGCACTATAATATGAATATACCCAAAGAACAGGCACTATAATATTAATATGCCCAAAGAACAGGCAATATAATATGAATTTACCCAAAGAACAGGCACTATAATATGAATATACCCAAAGAAGAGGCACTATAATGTGATTATACCCAAAGAATAGGTAATATAATATGAATATACCCCAAAAACAGGCACTATAATATGAATATACCCAAATAACAGGCACTATATTAATATGCCCAAAGAACACACTATAATATGAATATACCCAAAGAACAGGCACTATACTATGATTATACCCAAAGAACAGGCACTATGATTAGCATATACGCAAAGCACAGGCACTATAATAAGTATATACGCAAAGCACAGGCACTATAATAGGCATATGCCCAAAGCACAGGCACTAAAATTAGCATATACGCAAAGCACAGGCATTATTATTAGCATATACCCAAAGAACAGACCATTTATATTAAGGACTAATAAAAGACAACATAATTAAAGGCTGTGTCATACATAAGTCGAACGTCCGGCAACAAAGCCCCGAATTGGATGACTTGCATATTTGAACCGAATCAACCGAAATCGTCCCAAAGTTTTGATAAGAAGAACATCCCCAGACAATGCCCCGAACGAGCCTAGAATGTAACCCGATAGTCACGAGCGATTGACGACAGAGACCTGAACATGAATCGAATGTAAGTCGATTAATGCATGACCATGACTCGACTATAACTGGATTATACCCCGACTCAGCCAACCAGTCAAAACTGAGGTACGATGATCAGCCGTACATCAACCGACATGAAAGAACCTATAAGAACATCAGACGACTTTACACGATGCTAAACGAATGTGGGAAGACAACCTGTACCTGCCCTATATAAGGTGGGTGTGGTCGCACACATAGCAGTCTTACATCAGTCATCACCACGGCAACATGGACCTCCCGGAACGCGATCCACCCACTGAAGACATGGAGGAAGAGTTGGAGATGGCCATCAAGTTCCAGGGGCTTGTTGTAGCATCCCTCAACCACCAGCTACTCATCGTAACCCTCCTGAAGAAGCTGCGTGAGCGCCGTGTACGGGCCAGGAAACCACGAAGCTGCAGCGTCAAGCCATGGGTCGCCCAGAGAGACACCCACGGACACTACCACCAACTGCTGAAGGAGCTAATGGAGACGGACAGGAACACCTACAAGTACTATCTCCATATGGACGAGGACCTCTTCAATGAGATAGTACACCGTGTTACACCCCGGATCAAGAAGGAGACCACAAATTGAAAGAAGCCCCTGGAGCCAGGTTTGAGAGTTGCCATGACACTACGATTTTTGGCAACGGGCGAGGCATACAAGAGCATGGCGTTAAACTTTCGTGTTGGTGCCAGTACAATATCCCTGGCAGTACGGGAGACATGCGAGGCTATAATACAGGAGTACATGGAAGATGTCATTGTCTGCCCATCAACACCCGAAGGTTGGAAGGAGGTTGCCAAGGGATTTGAAGACAGGTGGAACTTCAGGCACACCATTGGGGCAATCGATGGCAAGCACATAGCCATACAGCCTCCAGGAAACTGCGGCTCCCTGTACTACAATTATAAACACTACCACTCCATTGTTCTCCTGGCAGTGGTTGATCACCTGGGAAACTTCCTGTAGGTGGACGTGGGAGCGAACGGGTCCGCATCTGATGGTGGTATCTTCCAGGTCACCGAAATCCGGCAGGCCCTGGAGGATGGGGCAGCAGGCTTGCCGGCACCAGAGCCATTCCCCGGGGAGGACAAGCCAGTGCCATACTTCCTCGTTGGGGATGACGCATTCCCCATGATGGAGTGGCTACAGAAGCCCTACCCTCACCGAGGACTCGAGAATACCAACAGGACCTACAACTATAGACTGTCCCGGGCCAGGAGGCAGGTGGAGAATGCATTTGGTATGCTGGCGAACCGCTTCAGGTGTCTCCTCACAACTATGAACATTCACCCCACCACCGTGGAGAAGGTAGTCCTTACATCCTGTATACTCCACAATCTCCTCATAGACAAACGCCAAGGACAACAAGGACAAGCATCACAGCGTCAGGAGAAGGTGGAACAAGGTGACTGGAGCAGGGACCCTTTGGATGGACAAGAACCATTGCAGCGGCAGAGGGGACCAGCCGCTGCCAAACTTGTCAGGGACTACTTGGCCGAGTACTACAGCCGGCCAGAACAGCGCCTGCCCTGGCTATCTATCTATCTATCTATATGCTCAGGCCCAATCCCCATTTTGGGGGTAGCCGACTCAAGACAGAGCAAGAACAGGGAAAACACAAAAACAACATAAAACAACAAATAAACACAGATAAAAAGCACAAACTCACACACATCCAGGTCACCTAGGAGAAGACCCAGAGACCAGGGTCACCAAGATCGCCTGCCCTGGCAGGTACCTCAAAACTGAACAGGTAAGTTGTCATTCCAACTATTCCCAATGAATCCCTGCCCCACCTAATTGATAGGGCCGACATATTACAATGTCATTAATATCCCGGTCACATTCCAATTTCGTTTGTAATTATCATAAATAATATGTCAATTATTAATTTTCGTAATTGTATTGTTTGCTTGCATCTATAGCATATCTATCATAATAATGGGATATCATTAGCATTTGAAAACGTCAAGGTTATTAATTTTGTCCACTCTTATTCAGTCATAAATGATAGTAAAAGATTCTTGTATAATGAGATCATTAGCAGTTTAAAACGTTAGGCTTATTCATATATCCAATCAGAATTGTATTATGTATTAAGATTTACATAAACTCTTGTTTTGTTTCAACCAATAATTGATTCCTCCATTTATCTCTCCCATAAAATTAATCATTGCATTGTGGCATTATCATTATTCTCTTTTCAGTTTGATAGTCTTGTTTTGTTTCAACCAATAATTGTTTCCTGCATTTGTTAAGTCTCCCATAATATTAATCATTGAATTGTTTCATTAGTATTATGCTTTATTCAGTTTAACATCAACTCTTGTTTTGTTTCAACACATATTTTGTTCCTGCATTTATCTCTTCCTTAATATTAATCATTGTATTGGGTCATTATTATTATTCATTGTATTGTGTGAAAAGGAATAATACAACCAGCATATACACATAATAATTTTATTCAATATAGAAATGTACACAGAATTATTGCAGTGATCATTTTAATATACTATCAAAATATATCGTGACCCCCCCAAAAAATATGAGTATTATCAAAATTATTAAACTTTACAAAATAGTTAATTGCTATAAAAATCACATTGTTTACACCATCGTCCCCCCCCCCCCCCCCCCTTCCCATACACACAAAATATGAGTATTATTATATCTAAGCACCATATGAAAGACACAGCCAACACCCACAAAATCCTAGGACTAATGAGATCAAATTATACACATATAAAATATAATTCTAAATTAATTTTTAAAAGGGGGATGGCTTGAGGGGTTTATTACGGAAATTCGTCTATAATACGACTCATAAATCCTGGAGAAATACCAGGCAGCCGTGGGGTATTGTGGTGGGCCATGTCCGCCGCAGTGGCCTCAGGTCGTCCACTGAAGGGTGGGTGCGACTTCCATCCTTGTGGCGTGGCAGGGGCAGTGATGTGCTTCCCACCATAGTAGGAAGGGCCTGGAGGTTGAAGTGTCTCATAGTACTGCTGGGGTTTCTGATGGGTGGGCTGAGACGACACAGGGCGTTGATGTGGTGCTTGGCTGGGTGATCCCTCGAAAGAACCTATCCGTGGGAAGGGGCCTGTCCCACGGCTGTGGGCATGCATGGCGTGCGTGTAGCGTATGACGTCCAACTGGTAGTGCTCCAGAAGTGCAGGGTCGATTTGGGAGAGACTGTCCTGGATATATTGGTGGAAGAGTTTGAGGGAATGCTGGGCTGGGGTCACAGCCTTCTTCTTTGTATCCCACCTGTCAAAGAGTTCATTCAGGTTTTGCTCCCCTTGGCGCAGCTGTGGGGAAAAGATTTTGCATTAATTAATGAAGAAGACGTAAATTCAGTATTAACGAATGTATTGGGGTCCATATGAATACTGAAACGCCCATGAAAAAAAAAAAAAAATGGAAACAAGAATAATGGGGATGTAATTTTCCCTCTCCTGTTCTAATTACACACGTGTCTGAAATGAAACTCACATAAGATAATAAAAACTATGATAAGCATTCGATGGTTAAATACTAATATTTACCTCGTCGTACAGGTCGCTCTCCAGCCCATCCCCACCAGGAGTCTTTGTGCGGCGATGGAGCATGGCTGGAGTAGGTTCCTGGGTTGGATCCTGGGTGTACAAAGGAGTACAAAGGAAATCAAGCAACAACAGATCTAGTGACCATTCTAGGTTGCTTGTCCTCCAAAACACTGAGGATCAAGTGTCCAAACAGTGGTTTAGAGTGGGTAAGGGAACATTGGAAAGGGAATTACTGCCCTGGAACTAATGTCCGTGGCAGGATTAGGAAGTTAGTAGAGGACAGATGGGTTAGTAACTGAGGGGGGGATAAAATAAAGTTATTCATTTACAAACGCAGTCAGTCGCGGGTTTAATGAGAGATATTTGTCTAGGCGGAGTTTAAATGAATCAACGGTGATGCAGTCTATAACGTTTCGGGGAAGCCCATTCCACAAGTTGACAACTCGATTGAAGAAGAAATTCTTAGATTCGTGCGAGTTAAAAGATTTTCCAATAATTTTGCAACCGTTTCCCCGCGTGTAATTAGATTGGTCGATAGTGAAGTACTTACTACAGTTCATATTGTCGATGCCTTTGATGATTTTGAACACTTGAATTAAGTCACCTCTTAATCTGCGCTGGGTTAAAGGAAATAGATTTAATTCTCTAAGACGCTCTTCGTATGGTTTGTTCTTTAGGCTAGGTATCATTTTGGTAACTCTACGTTGAACTCGTTCTAGCTTGTTTATATCTTTTTGGTAATAATGGCACCAGGATTGAACGCAGTATTCCAGAAGAGGGCGGACTAAGGAATTGTAAAGGGTTAGGATAACTTCTTTGGATTTATGCTCAAATGACCTGCCTATAAAGCCAATTATTTTGTTTGCCTTCTTAACAACTTCTGAACATTGTTTACTCGGTTTTAGGTTACTCGATATTGTTACTCTCAGATCGGTTTCTCTGTTTACATTCTTAAGCTGAGTGCCATTCATCCAATAGTTTGCTTTCTCATTTAGGTATCCGACATGTAGTACTTTACATTTATCCGCATTGAAACTCATTTGCCAAATTTGGGCCCAACATGACAATTTATCTAGATCGTGTTGCATATCGTCAACTTGTTCTTTTGAGAGTACGCTATTTGCAATTTTTGTATCGTCAGCAAATTTTGAGATTGTACAGGTGAGACCCTCATCTATGTCGTTGATGTAAATTAGAAAGAAAATTGGTCCTAGTACCGATCCCTGGGGTACCCCGCTACTTACATTGGACCATTTAGATGCCTTCCCGTTTATGATTACCCTTTGCTTTCTGTTGCTGAGCCAATTTTCTATCCATTTCAACACACCGTCTTGTATTCCATGCGTTTTTAGTTTTAGCAGTAAACGTTTGTGGGGAACTTTGTCAAAGGCCTTTTGAAAATCAAGATATATAATATCTACAGCTTTACTCTCATCGTAGAGGTTGAGGATATCGTGGAAGAAGTCTAAGAGGTTTGTTATACAGGAACGTTTTTTACGAAAGCCGTGTTGAGTATCTTTAAGTATGTTATTTTCCTCTAAGTGATTTACGAGTCTGTCTCGTATGACCGGTTCTATCATTTTACATACAACTGAGGTTAAGCTAATTGGACGATAGTTACTGGGTAGGGATTTGCTGCCTTTTTTGAATATCGGTGTTACGTTGGCTAGCTTCCACTGATCAGGCATAGTTCCAGACTGCAAGGATTTATTGAATAGTAATGTCAGTGGTTTGGAGAGCTCATCCTTAGCTTCCTTTAGAACTCTAGGCGAGATTGTATCAGATCCTGGCGTTTTACTTACCTTGAGTTTATCTAAACAATTCAATACTTCTCTCTCTGTAACGGTGATATTGCTTAAAACATCTGAATTATCAATCTGAATCGGCGATGGTGTAGGGATATCACTGAGGTCTTCTGTTGTAAAAACTGATGCAAAGAAGGTATTGAGGGCATTACTCATTTGTACTTCGTCTTTGGTGTATTCTCCATTTTCATCGACTAACGGTCCAACAGTTGAAGAAACTACTTTTTTCTTTCTGATATAACTATAGAATTCTTTCGGGTTTGTTTTACTTTGATTCGCAATATGTAACTCTAAGGTCTTTTTACTTTGCTTAATTAACTTTTTGGCTTTGCGTCGTACCTCTACAAATTTCACCCGTTCTTCGTCATTTTGTGAGGATTTTAATCTATCATTAGCAAATTTTTTAGCAAACAGGCAGTTTGAAATGGCCTCCTGCGGCGCCTCTGGCAAGTCATCCTGCGACACCTCCACCATCGGGTCGTCGACCAGCTCCTACTCAGCCGCAGCAGAGATATGGGTGGCACCTTTCCTTTTTTGGTACTTCTGTTAAATATATGGGGGGGGGGGTTAGTTTATCAGCAGAATGGTGAAAATTAGTTATTCAAATTTAATATATTAAATTATGTTAATTATTAGGCTAATTTCTCAGTTAAACATGTGGAATTGTGATATCAAATAATGAGTCATAATGTGGGGGAAACAGTGGTTGGCATTATATCCATTATATCTGTTAAAAATCTTCAAATTTAATACAATGTTCTTGACAATTTTAATAATTCGTGCAACGTGACGAGTATATATAAATTACCACAAAATCATGTATAACTATGTAATGTTGTATGCGGAATTGTATTTTATGATTATTATAAAAAAAAACTATTCACTGGAAAATAATACTTGACTTATTACTCTATATTCCTTGAATTTATTATTTTGTTCCAAATATTTTGAAGTGATTGTAGTATAACAGTACTTACCTTGCTCTTCCTTGTGGGAAGCTTCACAATGTGGGGTTCCAGGAATGCAAACACCTGGGCTATCCAGGTCTCTCTCTCAGTCAGCTCCCGTGCCCCAGAACCAGACCGCATCTCCACCAGTTTTACGTACCTGGTCCTCATTCCTTCCATCCATTTTCCCAGTACCTCAACTGCAAAAAATAAACCTATATTATAAGCACTGTTTACAAAAATAATATCCAACAATTAAGCTCAAAAGCGCACAGTACATATATAAACACCGAACCTCTTTATTCATACTTTTGACATCCAAAGTGGACGAATCACCTGGTCAGATAAGCACACAGTACACAACAATATTGGGCATTAAACATTCAACACTGTATACGGCACTTTATAATAACACTGAACAGCAATATTTGTTTGATATGGCCACTTTAAGTATACATAACAATTGCACCTGAAACCCACCTGGAACATTGACCTCCGCGGCCTTCTTGCTCAGAGCACGCTCCCGGATGTCCCTGTCACGATGAGCCCGGAGTTTTTTATTGTAAAAAAAATCATTATCCCGTTACCACTCGGCCACATCCACTTCGTCCTTCTCTGGCAGGATGGCGTATGTCCGCTTCCTTTTGACGATGTCTTTCTTGGGCTGCATGGTCATGTTGGATGGGCCTGCCGGCGGTGACTGAGTGGGTGGCGTTGGTGAAGGGTTGACGTTGGCGGGGTCATCCTCCGCGTTGTGGGATGGCGTGTCACCCACTTCTTGGTAGCTGTGAACCAGGTCATGCCGTTGTCTTTTTTTCACTAGGGGAAAGGACTCCATCTGAGTCACGTCCTGTGAGTCGTGAAGGGTTTGTCCTGATTGCAATCCTGCTTCGCTGTCATCCGTTTCACTATCAGAGCTTGATGATGGTATAGCCAGCTCATCTCCTGCTGGCGTCTCATCTTGGGAGGCAAAGAGGTCCACGGAAGCTTGCTTGCCCTTCTTGCTACGTGGTAGCTTGTTGGCCTTCATCTTGGTGGTTGCTGTGGTGTGTGGAGAGGGAGAACTTACTGGGAAAGCTTGTGCGGGGTACTGAGACCGATGCCGGCTCCGGCAGCTATATATTGGGGCCCTTGTGCATGGCTGCCAACGTACGATTCGCCTCTCATTCTTGTGTGTCGTGTGCACTCGCGCTTCCCTCGACTCTCTTTCTACTGTGCCGTGTGCACATTCGGGCAGGCGCTGGGCTTCCCACGTATGCCAACCTGGGGTGGGCGCACCCTAACCGACGCTTCTGCTGTTGTTCGTGGAAAATTCCTCTCATGAACGAATTTCATTCGGCTGATTCGGCTCTTGTTCTTGGTAATATCGACTCTAGACCAGATTCATCTTGTCTTATTCGTCTCTTTATCTCGGGAATGTCGTGTTTTGATCGAGTAATTCGTATTTAGTTCTGCTGTTAATCGATTTAATGTCATGTGATTTGGATTATTATCGGCTTATGTTCGGGATTAGTTCGGCCCATGTACAGGTAGTTCGTTTTAACATCGTCAATGGAAATTAGAGCAGAACAAGGGCCGAATCAGGAGATGTTAACACGAATGTAAGCCGAACGAAAGCCGATCTTTAATTAACGGTTTTTGTAGCAGAATGTCGGCCAAAAGTTAACGCATGCACTAACTTTTGGCCGATCCACCAGAGGTTCGCCTGCACCCATGAACATCCCCAGAACGTCCCCAGAATAATCAAGATCCATGGCCGAATTGACCGGTTTCAACCCGAACCAGCTGAAATTTGATTTTTTTTTGCAAGTCATCCTATTCGGGAGTATGTCGCCAGACGTTCGACTTCTGTATGACGCGGCCTTAATAGTGGTTAAGGGGGGGGGGGACTCCACTGAGTACAATATAAACCAGTAAAGTATGTCAATCAGTACAAATAAGCCATATTATAATTTGATCTAATGACAAATATTTACCAAACTATGGGATATTAATGTTAAATTCGGTATCTTGGTCTTATACCTTAGTTATTGTTAATGTTAACATTACAATTGATCAATATTTGTTTCGCGTAGATCAATATTTAGATTGTTCATCACTGCCGATTCATCTATGACATCAAAATGGGGGTGCCATATATATATATAAATATATATATACATATATATATACATATATATATATATGTACATATAATTATGTACATATACATATATGTATATATACAGTATATATATATATATATATGTATATATATATATATATATATATATATATATATATTGTCACAATGATCAGGGTCTTTTAGGAGTAACTAGACTGTTACGTTAGTGGCGTCTGACTTATTAAAGCAGCTGTGCCAAGTCTAGTATTAGAATGACCTGGTATTCTGAGTTTCACTCTGATACCCTTCCAATTACTCATGCCTAGTTTTGCCATGCCTCTAAGCATTTTTGTCTCAATAAATATTTGGGTAGAATCAGCCAATAGAGTGTTACTAGTTTCGTGTCTGAAGTTATGTTTTAAGGGCAACGCTGTAATTTTGATGCTAGGCGTGGTAAGGTAGGAAGTGGAGGGGGGCGAGGTTGCTCCCGTCTGTCTCGGGGAGGGAGGGAGGGGGCGGCCACCTTGCCTGCCCCATCAGTTTCATTTAATTATGTGACCATTGCAACTTTAGTTGTGTTGCAATATCAAGATGTACTTTATTTTATCTGCCACACTGTTTTAGTTAATTTGTTAACACAGGAATACTTTAGTATAAGTTATTCTTGTGAAGTTTCTTAGTATTATCATATTGTGTGGTGATATATTGCAACTCTCTTAGTTTGAGCCTGGCTCCCGCTAGCATCGCCAGGGCCAGGCTTCACCATTCTCTCGTGGGCGGTCAGACAGTATAGGTGGTTGTAGCCCTCTCTAGTGGTACACCAGTCTGCCCCTATTTATTGTTTCCTTGCTTGCATAAGAGTAATGTAACGTAATTAACAGAGAATCCTAGACATCTAGTTCTCCCTTTGTTATTATTCCTTTCCTCTGATCAGCATTTTATTATCTTTCCATTTTCATCATATATTCTGGACCTTCGGTGGCTACTTCGGAATTCGTGATAGGGAAGAGCTGGGAGGTTTGCCGGGGTCCTTACTAATAAGCACTGTTAATCCCATAGACAATCCACACACACACATCCATAATCCCTACATCTTTTTCCCAGTGTTCGTGCTTAGGACCCGGTAACAGCCTTGACGGTTCTGCCCCAGCACTTGTGTGTTCCCTATCTCGGGTTTTGAACTGAGGCAACGGAGTGTTTAATATTAATAAGGAATCCAGCTTCAGTCTGGACCCCCCCCCCCCATAGTTAAGTAAGTGTGGGAGGTGGACTCTAAGAGTTCATAGTTTCGGGCGGTTACTCACTGGGGGGCCCAGGTTGAAGCAGGATATATTGGTGTGCTATTAGAGGTGGTCAGGGCAACTTGCTTCCACTAATATCACCCCGAAGTTAGTAGTCATGTTAGGACACTGCCTTCTATTGTTAGTTCATTATATGTCTATCTATCTATCTATCTATATGCTCAGGCCCAATCCCCATTTTGGGGGTAGCCGACTCAAGACAGAGCAAGAACAGGGAAAACACAAAAACAACATAAAACAAATAATAAACACTGATCAAAAACACAAACTCACACACATCCAGGTCACCCAGGAGAAGACCCAGAGACCAGGGTTACCAAGGTCGCTCCAGCACTCCCCCGGCCCCTTACCACCCGGAGAGGTTCCGATCTCGGCAGGCAGACATGCAGCGGAGCCAAACAAGCCCTCCCACCACACTTCCAGGCACAC
Organism: Paralithodes platypus; assembly: GCA_032716605.1. Classification (NCBI taxonomy): domain Eukaryota; kingdom Metazoa; phylum Arthropoda; class Malacostraca; order Decapoda; family Lithodidae; genus Paralithodes; species Paralithodes platypus. Next base: position 11,518,655 of record CM064515.1, on the reverse strand, counting down.
CCTTCATATTAATCGTCTCCCCGGGCCAGGCGCCTGATGGACTATTATCTAGTCGAACTTGCGCCCGACCCCTTACTCCAAATGACCACGTGTTCACTCAACTATTCACAAGCATTCTCCATTCACTCCTGTCCACCACCACTTCCCCTGCCTGATCTATAGTCATTCCTCTATCATCCAAAGCCTTTCTTACACAGTCTCTCCATCTCAATGGGGGTCTTCCTGCCCTTCTATCTCCTCTTGTACCTGACTCACATATTATCTTTGTAAGCCTTTCATCTCCCATTCGTTCAACATGACCATTCCAGCTCAGCACCCTTCTGTCCACTCTGGCTGACAAATGTTCCTGCTGCCCCACTCTCCTACGTATCTCTTCATTCCTCAATCTGTCTCTACGAGTAACTCCACACATACTCCTCAAGCAGCTCATCTCCATCACATCCAGCCCTCTTTTCTCCTTTTTCTTCAGAGCCCATGTCTCAGCCCCATACATCACTGTTGGCACAACAATTCCTTGATACAGTGCACTTTTTACTTTCACTCCGAGATTTCTCGTTTTCCACATACTTCCCATTGCTCCGAAAACCTTCCTTCCTTCACACACTCTCTGTTTTACCTCCATTCATTATATGTATGCAATATTATTATGTGCAACTCTCTTGGATTGAGAGTGGATTACCGTTGGCTGGTTTGCGCACGGTATAGTATTGTCGAGGGCGCGTATAGCCTGTTATGCTCGAAGTACATCTGCACTCCTTTATTCGTTGATGTCTGCTGGTAGCCTATATGTATTCAACTGTTTTGATTATCCAACCCAGCATTGCTAAGCCCGGTGTTGGTTTTGAGTTCTCGTAGCTAGTGAGTTACATGATTCTTTCTGTTCTACTAATTATTCAGAGTAGGAGCAGGGCAGTGTGCACCTTAAGCCCTGAGAAGAGCCTGGAAGCGTTCATAAAGCTCTTACCTGTTGCGTCGTGGTGTTGTTTGGCAGAGAGACAAGGTGCATTGGCATTAGGCATTATTTTCGTATACTCTCTCTAAACAACTGAGGTCCAGATTCGTAACAGTGGCGACCTTGCCTAGGATAATCAGAATAGTACCAGCAGTATTAATAAGATTTATATGGATCAGAGGATATTTTTTTAGATAGGTGTCTAGCATTTTATTTTATTATGTCTGAACAACAAGCAAGAGAGGAGAGGGAGAGTGTCGTGCCATTGCATATTACCAGTGAGGAGGATGCAAGAATGTTCCTTCGGAGTTCTCCAGAATGGGCACAGATGCAGTTGAGAAGTGTGGAGGAATTGAGGTTGATTGCATCAGTGTTGAGAGTAGAGGGGTCTCTTCTTACCACGAGGGAAGAATGTCAGCAGTATATATGGCAGTATTATTATGATTCAGAGGGGGCTGAGCAAACAACTGTGCTGGCAGGAGGCTATATCACACCTGCGCGTTCTCCGCCGCGTACACCCAGTCCTTTTAATGGGAGCATAACGTCTTCCCAGTTTACATGTCCTACTGTTGTTCCCCCATTGTTGCCTGACGTGCCCTCTGGTGTGCCCCAACTTACTTAACCCCATTTTTATCCTTTACACTCTACTCCTGCTGCAGGCTGGGCGGCACAGAACAGGTTACACCTCCTCCCCCATTTATCCCAGTCAGACTTTCTACGATTCAGCCACGTTACCGTACCGCTTATGTTCCTACACCACCCCCTACTTTTGCCCCGGTAGGGCTATCGAGTGATGCTCTAATACAATTGGAGTTGAAGAAATTGGAAATGCAAGAGAAGAGAGAGAAATGCAAGAGAAGAGAGAAGAGAAAGAGAGAGAGATGCAGGAGAGGTTAGAAACTCAGAGAATGACAATGGAGTTACAAAGAACCAAAGTTGAGGTAGACGGGGGTAGGTACACAAGGGGGCACGGTACACTGGGAGGAATCTAGCGAGTTAAAGTTGTCTCGTAGTCTGAAGGTCGTTCCCGCTTTCGACGAGGACAAAGTCACTGAATGGTTCCAGCGATTTGAAAAGAAAGCACGGGAGTTTGACTGGCCACGGGAACGCTGGGCGGCATTGGTGGCAAATGTTCTCAAGGGAAAAGCGCTCGAGGCATATGATAGGATGTCAGTGGAGGACTTAGCTGAGTATGAAAATTTGAAGCAGGCTATCCTTAAGGCTTATGAACTCAGACCAGAAGCCTATCGCCTTAAACTTCGTAATGCAAGGAAGAAGCCTAATCATACCCATGTTGAGTTTGCTAAGTATTTCCGTGATTGTTTGTCTCGTTGGCTTTTAAGTGAAAATGTTACTAATTTAAATGAGGCAATCAACCTTTTCCTGCTAGAACACTTTACCAACAATGTTGACAAAGAGCTTTGCCAAAAGATCTGTGAGAAGCGCCCCGGCAAGCTGTCCGATGCTGCCGTGTGGGCTGACGATCGAGAATTGGCAACCAAGGGTTTTACTGATCGTGCCAGATATGCCCCCCCCCCCCCCCCCCCCCCACGACTGCACGTGACGAGAAGTTCCGAGCAGGTGGAAGTGGAGGGTACAGTAACAGTGGCCCTGGTCCCACACGTAATAATAACGGTGGAGACAAACCAAAATCACCAAATTCAGCCCGACCTGATTCCAGTGTTGTTAGGTGTTATGGGTGTAAACAGACCGGACATATTAAACCAAACTGTTCCCAGACAAAGTCTTCTGCAGCGCTTGCTAAGCCTGTGTCGTTACTGGTTGGTATCCAGGGAGGAGGGGATGAATCTTTGTTACTGAGGTTGGAGGCAGACCGAAGGGTGAAGCATGGAGTGCCAACGGCCGTGGCACAGCCTGCCCCCAACAATGTGTCTCAACTAGGTAGCAATGCAGGTCCAGAAGCCTCGCTCGCTTGGTGCCAGGCTTTCGTTCATGAGGGTGAAGTAGAGCTGTGTGGGAAGGTGTATCCAGTCAAAGTTCTTAGGGATTCGGGAGCTAATCAGTCCATGTGTTTGAACTTGACTGGGAAGCCTATAAAATCTGACGAGTTTGTGTTATGTCGAGGTGTAGACACTGAGGCCCATTATAGCCTCGTTCCTGTTCATCTTAGGTGTCCTTTAGTCACGGCGACGGCGAAGGTAGCAGTCGTGGACACATTACCTGTGGAGGGGATTGATTTTCTGCTTGGAGCAGATATGGCAGGGAGTAGAGTCTTTCCACCTCCGGTAGTGGTGTCGGAGCAGGTACAGCCGGAGGAGAGGAACATGTTCGAGGCTAAGAAGCTGCCTCCCGATTTGTTTCCGGTGTGTGAGTTTAAGAGATCTATGGCCCAGGTTGCACAGCCGGAGGAATTGTTAGGGGAGGAGATATATCTGATCGATGGGATGTACAGTACTGAATCTGCATCACCCATAGATTCGACTGATCTGCAGGGTGCCGAGGGTGTGCAGGACAAGGAGGAAAGCTCAAGGGAAAGCTCCTCACTCGTTTCACCCGGTGCCAGAGGTGATACTGAAGGGAGTGATCGGGTCCCTACGGGAGGACCGGTTGATCCTGTATCATAGAATCAAACCGACTTGGAGGCTATACCTAATCTTACCACCATGGCACCGGGGGAGATTGGTGAGGCGCCGCAGAGTGATGCTTTATTAACACACTTGTTTTCTAAGGTCGGGGAGAGTAATCCAGACAGACATAAGACCCATCAGCTCTGCCATATTAACATGTTGAAGAGGTACTGTAGTGCGGCGGGCACACAGGCGACGTCACCTATAGGGGCTAGCCGAGAGAGTTGCCTGGGCGCCGATCAGTCACCTGCTGGTGTTAACGGGGAGTTGTCTGAGGCAGTTTGTGCTACTGTATCCGCTCAGAACGGGTCAGTAGAGAAAGCTGAGTCAGAGACAGTCAATTTCTTGCCTATCTTATTGACTGGAGAGTTGGAGTCGGAGGTGCAGGGTGAGCCCGGGCCTGGTGCATGGTGGTTGGATAACCAAGGTCCCGGGGCTAGCGGGTCATGCACTGTGGGAACGCCAGGCAAGGCTCCTGCAGTGCCTCTCAACCCCCCTTTGCACTCTCCCCAATTCTCCGGTCCCAGGGACCCGGATGCCGTGTCTCGTTACCCTGTCCTGGTTGTAGAAGGCATGAAGGAGGAGCAGGAGGAGAGGGAGTTTTTCCCAGGTGAGGCTGTGCCGGCTGGGACATAGGCAGAGAACGGGTACCTGGCCCTGCGGGATAAATTGACCAATTTACCTCCGGAAATAGTTGAGGAGATGTTTACTACCTTGTGGGCTTATCCACACGTGTTCGGGGATGCACCAGGTTTGACATCTTGGGCGGTGCATGACATCGATGTGGGAGAGAACAAGCCTATAAAATTTCCACCTTGCAAAGTAAATTTACTCTCCAAAACTGATACCTACCCTTTACCGAGAGTTGATGACTCGGTAGACAAGATTGGGGCAGCCACGTTCATCATAAAGGTGGACTTAGTTAAAGGCTATTTGCTAGTCCCACTACCAGAACGTGCCAAGAAAATCGCTAGTTTTGTGGTGGGTGGAGGAGTGTATCAGTGCCAGGTAATGCCTTACGGCTTGAAGAATGCGCCCGCCACCTTTCAGCGGTTAGTGGACATGGTTGTACATGATGTCCCCAATTGTTTAGTCTACATGGATAATGTTGAGCACCCCATTTCCTACTTTTCGAAAAAGTTTAACCGAGCACACAAGAACTATTCTGTGATCGAGAGGGAGTTGCTAGCTATTCTTTTGAGTTTATACCATTTTGCTGTTTATTTGCCACCATATGGGCCCGTGCTCAGAAGCTACTCTGACCATCATCCTCTGCAGTTTCTTAATAGGCTCAGGGACAAGAACCAGAGACTTACTCGCTGGAGTTTGATGTTGCAAGAATATCATCTCGATGGTAGGCGCATCTGTGGTGTTGATAATGTCCTGGCAGACTGTCTGTCCCGTGAGTCCTCTGAGGAATGATAGGAGAGCACGAGGCTATTTAATTAGTAAGTCATATCTACTCCATGTTACAAAAATCTATAAAATGTAGAAAATACAAAAGACTGTCAATGTACATATTTTGCAGTTGTAAACTAATGATGAAAGTTTTGTTTCAAAGCTTCAAAACTTCCCCCCCCCCGTGTGAGGATGTTACAATGACCAGGGTCTTTTAGGAGTATCTAGACGGTTACGTTAGTGGCGTCTGACTTATTAAAGCAGCTGTGCCAAGTCTAGTATTAGAATGACCTTGTATTTGAGTTTCACTCCGATACCCTTCCAATTACTCATGCCTAGTTTTGCCGTGCCTCTAAGCATTTTTGTCTCAATAAACATTTGGGTAGAATCAGCCAATAGAGTGTTACTAGTTTTGTGTCTGAAGTTATGTTTTAAGGGCAACGCTGTCATTTTGATGCTAGGCGTGGTAAGGTAGGAAGTGGAGGGGGGCGAGGTTGCTCCCGTCTCCGGGAGGGAGGGAGGCTTGCCTGCCCCATCAGTTTCATTTAATTATGTGACCATTGCAAGTTTAGTAGTGTTGCAATATGAAGATGTACTTTATTTTATCTGCCACACTGTTTTAGTTCATTTGTTAACACAGGAATACTTTAGTATAAGTTATTCTTGTGAAGTTTCTTAGTATTATCATATCGTGTGGTGATATATTGCAACTCTCTTAGTTTGAGCCTGGCTCCCGCTAGCATCGCCAGGGCCAGGCCTCACCATTATCTTGTGGGCGGTCAGACAGTATAGGTGGTTGTAGCCCTCTCTAGTGGTACACCAGTCTGCCCCTATTTATTTTGTCCTTGCTTGCATAAGAGTAATGTAACGTAATTAACAGAGAAACCTAGACTTCTAGTTCTCCCTTTGTTATTATTCCTTTCCTCTGATCAGCATTTTACTATCTTTCCATTTTCATCATATATTCTGAACCTTCGGTGGCTACTTCGGAATTCGTGATAGGGAAGAGCTGGGAGGTTTGCCGGGGTCCTTACTAATAACCACTGGTAATCCCATAGACAATCCACACACACACATCGATAATCCCTAAATCTTTTTCCCAGTGTTCGTGCTTAGGACCCGGTAACAGCCTTGACGGTTCTGCCCCAGCACTTGTGTGTTCCCTATCTCGGGTTTTGAACTGAGGCAACGGAGTGTTTAATATTAATAAGGAATCCAGCTACAGTCTGGACCCCCCCCCCCCATAGTTAGTAAGTGTGGGAGGTGGACTCTAAGAGTTCATAGTTTTGGGCGGTTACTCACTGGGGGGCCCAGGTTGAAGCATGATATATTGGTGTGATATTAGAGGTGGTCAGGGCAACTTTCTTCCACTAATATCACCCCGAGGTTAGTAGTCATATTAGGACACTGCCTTGTATTGTTAGTTCATTATATGTATGCAATATTATTATGTGCAACTCTCTTGGGTTGAGAGTGGATTACCGTTGGCTGGTTTGCGCACGGTATAGTATTATCGAGGGCGCGCATAGCCTGTTATGCTCGAAGTACACCTGCACTCCTTTTTTCGTTGATGTCCGCTGGTAGCCTATATGTATTCAACTGTTTTGATTATCCAACCCAGCATTGCTAATCCCGATGTTGGTTTTGAGTTCTCGTAGCTAGTGAGTTACATGATTCTTTCTGTTCTACTTATTATTCAGAGTAGGAGCAGGGCAGTGTGCACCTTAAGCCCTGAGAAGAGCCTGCAAGCGTTCATAAAGCTCTTACCTGTTGCGTCGTGGTGTTGTTTGGCAGAGAGACAAGGTGCATTGGCATTAGGCATTATTTTCGTATACCGTTTCTAAACTACTGAGGTCCAGATACGTAACAATATATATATATATATATACATATATATATATATATATATATATATATATATATATATATATATATATATATATTATATGTATTTATTACATTAGCTAATATAATGCAGTATCAGTTGTAGGAGGGATATATAGTAACCTACATGTTTATATATATTTTTCAGCTGTGTGCCACCTACATAGTCATATAGCCTATGTGACGTCTACCAGCGTTGGCAGAATCGCCTCTCGTTAGCCACTAGCGCTCGCCAGGGACATCGAAATGGGCTACAGTTATCCGAGAATGTTGTTCTTTCTTTCCCAGTAATCGCATTGTCACAGACAGTCCAGTGGTGGTCTTTGTTTTCGTCTATGACAACGGGTTGTATTTTATATCAATAGTAGTGATGATAGTACCAGCGTGGGAATGAGAGAGACTTTCAGAGCGAGATGGTAGTGTCTGTAGGTGCGGGCGCTGTGTCACGTGACACCTGCTGTCTTGTGACGTCTCGGCTCGTGATTGGCCGACCATCGCGCCTTTGCGGGCTCCTGTGTAACTTTCCTCCTGCATGAGGGTCCACAGGAGCTGTCCTCATCAGGACAGGCTAGGCGTGCGTGCTTCTAACATCCCCTTGCATACTCTCTCCCGATCACCCAATTTTCCACTGTCTCTCTCTCTGACCTTCTTCTTTTCCATTACTTCTCACCTTTATTCAATTACTTATCCCCTTGGGTTCTGCATACGGTTTCCATAGCTGGCTCATTGTATTGCATGCGCCGTCCTCAGAGATATTTACATGTACTTATAATAGGTTTGAGGGTTCTTAGTTAGTATAGGTTAAGAACTTAGTGTGTCTCCATTATTGATTTAGTGTTTCTGCTCTTTTATTTAATGCTAGACTGGGATAAGGTAACTGTAGTCGTTGCCTCCGATGTGTGTATGGTTTGCTTATACCTACACAACTTCGACCGGTGCTGTGGTAGCCTGTGTTGTCTTTTCGGTTGCGTCCTTTACGAGTGCAGCATTGTGTTGACTGAGGGTTTTGGCATGTTCCAGTTCCACACTTTGCTGCCTCTTTGCTTGTCTTTAGAGGGTCGCCAGGATAGAACCAGATACTTGTGATCTGGATCTATCAAGAGAGCACCCTAGTCAATTAACGTAACTTAAAGGATTCAGTCTTAAGGACATCGCTAGGCTACGAGCCTGTCTTGCTCAACCCCAGTTCCTTACCTAGAGTATTCCAGCTAGACATTATTAATCGAGTAGACACTTATTAGTATTTAATATAAGCTCTTTGATATATACGCATTATTATTCACAGCATTTATTAGTCTAGGTTGTTGTTGAGTCGCACAACCATAGCAGACTGTTTCGTTGATGAGGAAGTACTTCTTTTAGTGTCGAGCATTGCTACCGTTGCGCATTTATAGTATTCTCGTGTCAGTTAACATTATATGTCATATCTTTTAGTGTATTCAATTTACACGTGTGGTGTCCTGCCTCCTGCCTTTATATAGTTCAAGATTAGATACGAGCATCTTATGAGCATCAGACTTTCTTCAGAAGTTTCCAGGTCTATGCTGTAGGACTATACTTCACTTTCTTTCAGATAGGAGTGAAGAGTTTATTGTTGTTTAGAGTAACTGTATTGAAGCATCTTTTTATTGTATTAAATCTTGCAGTGATTTAATTGATCTTTCCATAGATTCCTTTTTATGCATTTTAACGTAACTTGCATCTTGTTTGTTATCAGGCTATACCAGTGTGGGTTAGCCTGAAGTAGAGTACATATATGCCAAGTTAAGGATACCCCGCTATCGCTATCGCAGATTAACTCTGGAGGGTATACGTGTTTTGTTCGCCGGCATAAAAGTTCGAGGGTTTGGATCTAGCGTACCGTTGTTGCATAGTGCCGTATTACTAGTCCAATCTTTAAGTGCCCTTGTTTTATTCGTAGCCCCGGTCGTAACACCTAGTAGGTATAAGTGGGACTTTAATTAAGGGATAAAATAAAGGAAAGGAGAGGTGAATATGGGATGAAAAAGCTAACTAAATGTGTAGGAAAGGAAATGCATCAAGGGGGAACACAGTAGGGGAAAGAATAATAGGGAGAGGGGAGTTTGGTGAAATGAGAGCCATTTTTTAAATTTAAGGGTAATAAAATGAAATATCTAATAGGAGATTTAATTGTACACTCCTCGAGGATCTTGACGCTTTTTGACAGTAAATTCTGGCTATCATTAGACAATTTTATATATCTTAGGAATGATCTGTGGGAATTTAAAGTGTAAAGACTGTCTCGATGTAACCACTGATTTCCATATACCCATGCAAAGCTAAATATAATCGTCTAATGATATCCAGAATAAACTGACAAAACGCGTCATAATCCTAAAGCGATTAAGTTAGAAGATGTAGTACGATGAGGATAAAGGTGAGAACGAGGAGCAAAGAAAAATGGTGTCCGAAATATTTTATGACGACAAAACAATTTTGGTCATTGCCGAAGGAATAGGGGAAAACACGAGGAGTTCTGAAGACAGTGTGAAAGAGAAGGTGGCTTGGGGAGGAAGAGACAGGGAGTGAAGGCAGAAATAGATAAAAGAGATAGACAAGTTGTGGAGTATGACAATAGTTAAAAGAGAGACGATATAGCACTATTTAAGAAAACTAGGAGGTGAGAAAGGAAAACAAACATTTGACGATACGAAAAGCTGAAATGGGACACAATATGAGTGTGCACGAAATATAGGAGATAGAGAAAAGGACAGGAACAACAGAAAGATAGGAGAATATGAACTGCATAAAGGACAGGAACAACAGAAAGATAGGAGAATATGAACTGCATAATTAGAAGAAATCAAAAGTGACAAATGGCTTGAAATGAGTCACAAGGGCTTACCGACACCATTCATGACCTTATATTTGCTTATTATGGCCATCCAAGAACAATAGGTAGACACAGCAAGGACTTTAAATGACAGTGTTGAGCCCTGGCAATGATACCATATGTATGGGAATTAGATGCTTTTTGGGGGGACAAACAGATCCAATAAACACATTATCACCGCACACGAAATTAACGCTCTGAGCTCACCTCTTGGCCCAAATATCACGTGGTTGTGGAAGAAAAAACGTAAGTATAAATTTAGAGTGCCTAAAGAGGTTATAGGCCTAGGTTGATCTTTCTAGGTATTGCTTCAGTATACTGTCATTCACTCTTTTTGAGACCGTGAGTAATGTTTTCCCTCGGATAGTGTATCGTTTGATATAATTTAGACTACAATGGATGTCGCTACATTAGTTAAGAAGGGAGCTATTACCAAACTAACAACAAATATGGACGATTTTCTGTGAAATCATTATTCACAAAATCATAGCATAAAAGGTTAGCATATATAAAGCACTGTTAAATATTGCGTGCTTTAATGATCTTATAATTATAATTTATAATGATAACTATGAACAGCTTAATGAAAAGGTAACTAAAGATATGGCCTCTGAACAATCAATTCAATGTAATTTAGCTAGCCTAGAAGCCGGGCGACAGACTAATACGAACACCAATCATTGAAAGGAAGCAAACTCGGTTATCAATTGCTAGCTTTGACCTCATCTAAATTTGGTGGTGAACCTGCTCTGTGGACTGGGGATTGGGATTCATTCTAATTTTCAATCGACGGAAGGAGTGATCTGACTGATATCCTGTAAAATCACATACAGGAATTTAACCCTCTCAAGCTTAGAATCGCAATTAGCGTTTTCAGGAAGGGTGTCGTTAAATGCATGGGTACGCAGCGAGCGTATTGGATACTTTAGAAATTAGTTGAATGAAAACTGAACTACGATAGGTTTTGGTAGTGGTAAGCTGAATAAAACAATTGTCTACACTGCTCACAGTCTACCTACCCCCTTCTGATCGATAGGCAGAGCGAGAGCCCTCAGTCTCTCTCCAGCAGCCAGGTGGAGCGTGCGCTAACTGATATCTCTAAACATGGTGGATAATCTGGCTGGACTGCGGGGTTAGTGTATATAAATTATTATATGATATGGTTTTATATCTTAGAATTGTTTTTGTAATTATATATATATATATATATATATATATATATATATATATATATATATATATATAAATATATATATATATACAGTATATAATTTATATATATATATATATTATATATATATATATATATATATATATATACTGTATAGTGTATATACTGTAGTGTTACCTAATATCCGTGTACATTATGATTATTTTGAATATGACCGTTACTAGTTACTAGTTATTATTCATGTCTGATGAATGCCTATTTATAAATATTCATACAAAATCAAATCTTAGGAGTAGGGAATTTGGGTTTGTTTAATTATTTTCATCATACCATGAACTCTTCATATCACTATCATGTATAGCTCTAAAACACCACGGAAGGTAATACAAGTATATATAATGTACACTAGTTAATACAAATGCTAATAGAAGCTTGTTGAGCATAATTATACTCTTGTGTCATTAGATTCATATGATATAATATAATTTTGACAGTAGACAAATTCTGATTAAATTTTTAGAAAGTGTGTAGAAATACTTGGCATTTCATACATTAACAGTTATTGTCATCGCTGAAAACATTATTGATGACGGTGCAAAATCAAAAGATTGAAAATACACCTATTTTTCAGTCTGCATCACTTTTCTCAATTATACTATTATTTTTGTTTGTGGGTTATGATGCTTCAATATTGTAGATTGGCCTTTTCATCTTTCTATTGATATATAAATAGATTCTACTAAGCATAATTCTTGATGCTGGAAATAATGTAGAGTGAATATTTGTGTTCATCATGCATAATTTTCTGTCAACGAGTACCAATGTATATTATATTCATATAAAAAAACAACTATTGATGATCAACAAACTATGATGACTCATGTGGGATGAGTGTGATTTTTTTTTTTCTATTTCATAAAACATATTTTTGCTCAGCTGATAATAAAATTATGACAGTGTAATCTCAGAAAAATAATAATGTATTTGATATATACCGATCTTCAATGTGATAATTTGATCTTATGGGATATTCTTTCCAGTGTTTTAAAAGTATAGGTCTTGCTCTATCTTTGGATGTATAATACATTGCATGTAGAGGCAATTATTGTGGATTAAAAGAGAGAGATAAGGGTAGAAGCCCTGCAACTCACTACTGGATTTGATCTTGAAGTCAACAATTATACCCCTGCTGTAACCCTTATTAGGGAAACCTATGAACAATCAGATTGATCAAAGCCGCTAACATTACCGCGTTGTGTATTATTGAAAGTCCACAGAATAAGCAGTTCCACACAGCTATATTATGTGCTCTCAAATACATAAATGCCATAAATGTTTCACACAACTGTCGTGATATTGTTTAGTAATAGGCAGTCACCACTTAGAGAAACACAGCCCTGGAAATACAGGAGTATTGTAAATATGATAACAAAGACATTGTATGACAAAGTGTGTAATTTCGAAGGATGTGGCACCTCTTGCCAGGAATCGGTTAAACAGTTACAGCTGTTTATAGAGTGCAGCAGGGTAAGAGGATCAATCAACAGTTACAGCTGTTTATAGAGTGCAGCAGGGTAAGAGGATCAATCAAAATAAGGGGGGCAAGTTATTTGGTAGGCTGGGCCATTTCTGGTACACATGTTTTTAGATTTCCAAATGCACAGGCTACAATCAAGAGAGCTAAGACTTTATAGATATGGGCATGTTGTTTGGGCAAAGACCATGGTAGAAGTGGATGTACAATCCCAATGGTAAAATCATATGAAAACTATCAAGGTAAACACTACAATAGTCTTTGTCAAAAAAAATGGGAGGAGTCGCCAAGTAGTACTACACAGTTGGAACAACCTGTTACTATGTTCTTAACATCAATTAAGGATTTGCCATTTCTTCCGACCATTACAGTGTTTTTAAGGGGTAGATAAAGGGACGCCATTCTTGTTCGTGCCTTACTTGATCAGTGGTCGAGAAGTCATTCATTTTAAGGTCTTCCCTAATTTCATTACTGTACACACTTCAACTAAGGGGATTTATCCAATGGGCGATGGTGAGAGATAAAAGTTATCGTCGTCAACACACTCCCTGGTGACTGTGGCCACAAGGAACTGACTTGAGTGACGGATAGATTACTGGGATTAGGTATAAGGCTTGCTGACAAAGAATTACTCTTTGACGATAGACTGAACATGCTGATAGGAGCTGAGATCTATTACAGATTTGTACACGCTGAGTATAAACGATTATGATTTTTTTGTTTTTTTACTGTCTAGGACTATTCTAAGAGTGGTGCATTCACTCCACAAGACAGTTATCAAGGTTGCAACCCATCTGGTGAAATATTAGTTACAGGATAGTGAATTCCATTGGGTAAAGGACCTCAGGGTTCTTTGGGAACTGGACAACAAAGATATTTTGTCGAAAGAGCATATCTAGAATCACAGCTAGTGATGTCAGATTTTGAAAAATCCATACAGAATGATAGTGCAAACAATCAGTATGTTGTTTGTTTACCCTGGTGGGGATAATAAGCATTTGTTTCCAACAAAGTATGGGTTTGTGCTGGGCAGGCTCAGAAGCCTTCAGAATAGGTTCATTAAGTCCTCAGAGCTTTGTGCTCAATATACAAACGTTTTATTGAGAGAGTCAGTGATGGTCCGGGTGGTCATCTTATTCCTTATTACCTCATTATCGCATCCACAAGAATAGTAAGACTCCTGTGAGGGTCGTCTGTGAGGGTCGTCTGTGAGGGTCGTCTGTGAGGGTCGTCTGTGAGGGTCGTCTGTGAGGGTCGTCTGTGAGGGTCGTCTGTGAGGGTCGTCTGTGAGGGTCATCTGTGAGGGTCGTCTTTGATTGCTATGCAAAGACCTTTGGAGTTTGAGTTTGAACAAATGTCTGCACATAGGGCCTTTTCTCGTCGCTGAAGTGACTCAGATTTTGCTGAGATTTAGACTAAATACTTATGCTGGGATCAGCGATAAAGAGAAGGCATTCCTGATGCTTAGACAACATGAGGATGGCCTGGACAGCTTGAGATTTATGTGGCCTCTTGACGTAAATAATCCAATTTCAACATATAGATTTTGTGTAATTCTCTGAATCGCAACTTGTTCCCTATTAAATGCTATCTTACAGAAACATTTATAGACGATACTTTTTGACAATACTATACAAAGGCTTAGGGGAGGCTTTTACATTGACAACCTTCAGATCACTAGTGATTATGAGCAGGGGCGGGACTGTATGTTAACGCTCAACGCATATCCCCCATCGAATATAACAAGCCAGGGTGAATTATGATGCTAGGCTCACTATTTTTCTTCTAAAGTAACACAGGCTAACCTCACTATTAAGAAACCGTACTAATTTTAAGACTAAAATCAAGCCTTCATCTAGTAGGCCAATTAAAATATCCATGCGTATACAATAAATATGTCCTATTTGAGGTGCTTCACCTGCAAAGGAGTCAAAGCACTGATAAGAATCGAAAACCAAAACACGAGAAAATCGATCTCAAAGTTTTGCGACTTTAAAATGCCATATCTCAGGATACATAGAAGGGATCCGATTGAAATTGGTACTGAAGTGTAGATTGAAATCTTATTTTTATTACATAGTGTAATAAATGTAGAGTTATGGTATGGCTTCTGGAAAGACAGGACAATGAGAGCGGTGTTCTCTTGTTGCAGGGGTTCAGAAAATGTCAGTACATATCGAAAAACAGTCCTAATAATAATAATGTAATAATATGAATAATGATTAAAAGACAATAATCAATAAGATGACGGTGTAAAAAGATGTAAATATATGGTGTAAATAGATGGTTGATATTCCGGGAGAGGAAGTGGAAAGTTGGAAGGGGAGAGACAACCACCTAGAAAAACACAAAAAGTGGAGAAAAGGACAAATAATGGGTCAAAGGTAAACATAAACAAGGGAAACAGGTTACGGAAAAGAAACCATTGTACAGTAGATTTGATTGCAATGAAATTCATGTAAAAAGAGAA